>PVLC010040485.1:0-13809 GCA_004027655.1 Graphiurus murinus
GCCCTCTGCAACTTAGTGAGACCCTGTTTCAAAATAAAGAATAAAAAATAGGACTGGGAGTATAGCTTGGAGGTAGAATACCCCTGGGTTCAATTCCCAGTACCACAAAAAAATTTAAAAAATTAAAAATCGATCTAAGCTGGGCGTGGTGGCACATGCCTGTAATCCCACTACTTGGGAGGCTAAAACAGGAGGATCACAGGTTAGGGACCAGTCTCAGTAATTTATCGAGATCCTCCACAATTTAGTGAGGCCCTATTTCAAAATAAAAAATAAATACAGGGCTAGGGGTAGAGGTCACAGGTAGAATGCCTCTGGGTTCCACCCTAGTAACACACACACATGTGTGTATCTGTGTGTGTGTGTGTGTGTATCTGTATTTACTACTGTGGAAAACTGTTCATGACTAATTTTATGAAAGCCAATTATGAAAGTCTTTTATATAATCTCATTTTGTTTAAGTAAAATATGAATTGTAAATGTATATATTCATATAAACATACATACATGTACAGAAAACATATTGGTAACATCTCTAGACATGCCTACAAATGAGCCGTTTTCTTTACTTTTTTAGATGTGGTCTCACTATCGTGCACAAGCTGGTCTTGAACTCATAAGCTCAACTAATCCTCCCATCTGAGCCTCCCAAGTATTGGGACTACCAGCATGTACCACTGCACCTGGCTTGTTTCCTTATAAGACTTCCTTGTTTTAAACTTTTTGGAATGAATACACAAGTTTCCACAGTAAGGCAGGAAAAAAAGAGTCATTTTAAAATCGTTCACTACATTTGACTTTACGTACACACAAATTTACTTTCACTCATTCAAGTAATATTTGAGTACCTATGGACTAGGTACTATGAATACATGCGTAAGACAGACAGTGCATGCCCTCATGATGCTTACCATCTACAGGGAAAGCAGAGAACACACAATTGTTACCTCATTTGCTTCACTCTGTTGCTGCTCCTTCTTTTTTCTTCTTTTCTCTCTTTTTTTCTCATTTGTAGTTGATTTGCTTCCCAAAGCTTGAGACTTTCCAGTATTCCGACTTTTGCCTTTTCCAGGCTCAGAATCGGAACCACTGCCACTATCCACTTGTAACAGTGCAAAACGCGAGGCAGTAGTAGGGACAGAACTAAGTACTGCTGAGGCCATGGTATAGATTTTTCTTTTAAAATACTGTCAAGAACAATTCCTATGGGGAGGAAGAAGAAAAAATTTTGTTCTAGATTCTAGAACAACCATATATATATACATAATACATTTCTCCTGAGACCAGATTTAGTAGTATTTAGATTCATGTCAACAGTTCCATTGGCAATAACATACTTTTTTCTTTTTGCAGTACTGGGGATTGAACCTAGGGACATTCTACCTCCGAGCTACACCCCCAGCCCTATTTTTTATTCTTTATTTTGAAACAGGGTCTCACTAGGTAGCTGAGGCTGGCCAGGAACCTGCAATCCTCCTGTCTCAGCCTCCTAAATCCTGGGATTACAAGTGTGCACCACCACACCCAGCCCTATTTTAAATTTGAAACAAAGTCTTGCTAAATTGCTAAGGGCCTCACTAAATGGCTGAGGATGGCTGAGAATGCCTCGGCCTCCCAAGTACTGGGATTACAGGGGTGCACCACCATGTCCAATAATAGCATCTTTTAACTAATACAATAAAAATTATGCAAAGAAAAAATAATGCAGATATTTGATACATTCATAGATTACTACTGCAAAACTACCATCAATATGTGTTCATTTTTCCATATCCAAGTTTAGGAAAAAAATCATGATTTTCCTCTCCTTTAAATACTTTTATAATACATACATGTTTATAGAAACCATATTAAATCAAAATGGTTTATTATAGAAAAGGAAGAATATCAGCGACCCTCAGTCCAACTACATGTTTACCCCCAACTTCCAAGAAAATAAAAAAGTAGTAAAGAACATTCCTACATTTAAAATGCTTACATTTGATTCAAGACAACTGTGGCTTAGAACTGAGAGCAAAATAAAGATCTTAAAGTCCGTAAAAAAAAAAAAAAAAACTTTTGAAGATCGCCTTCTATGTTAGCTTTTAGTTTGCTAATCTCTGTACACCCTATTATTCCAAGTATATTATTCCAAGTTTCATTAGTGTTCTGTTGGCATATCAAGAACCTTTTAGACTTGGAAAGGCTCTTAAAGATCCTGTAGTAACTCCTAGCCCAAATCATTTAGCTTTACAAATAAGACAAATGGAGTTTAGAATGATTAAGTGACAAAGGTCATTCTACAAGTTAGTGGCAGAGTCAGGTCCTGAACCCTGATTTACTGAACCATACTCTGCAAGTCCAAAGTAAGAAATTACAACTTTTAGAAGACAAAGTACTCTGCCAATTAAAAAAAAAAAAGACACAGAATTCATTTCCTTTACCCTATACTTCTCCTTTCCCTCCCTCCTTCCCTTCCTTCCTTTTTTTGTGGTGCTAGGAACTGAACCCAGGGCCTCACACATGCTAAACAGGTACTCCACCATTAAGCTATATCCCCAGCACAGATTTCCTTAATAGCTTGTGCAACTCAGAAATTGGCACACAAATATTGAATGCAATGTTTTTTAAAATATAAAATGATCAAAGGACTCAGCACCAAGATTAACAAACCATTAACAGACCCCATGTCTCTCTCCAATAACATTATCCCCCACTACCATCTAGAGTAACTATTATCCTAAATTTTGAGCCTATTCCTTTTTCTTTATAATTTTGTTATATCTGGCTTGCATCACAGTGCTTGTATCTGAACTGCTGTAATTCCACAATATTTTATTTGTTACACACATATATACATTTTGTGTGTGGGGGGGAGGGGTAATGGAGAATGAACCTAGGGGCATTCTACCTCTGAGCTATACTCCCAGCCCTATTTTATTTTTTATTTTAAATAGTCTTGCTAAGTTGCCGAGAGCCTCACTAAGTAACTGAGGCTGGCCTGGAACCTGTAATCCTACTGTCTCAGCCTCCCAAGTATTGGGATTACAGGTATGCACCATCACTCGTGGCTTTTATTTCTTATTTTATCACAATATTACAGATCCACCCTATTCAGTGAGGGAGAGAATTGTGCAAAGGTGAACACTAAGATGTGAGGATTTTGAGGTCCATTTTGAAAGCTTACTACACACTCCAGTTTGTATGTTTTCAGGAGGGAACAAAAATGGGAAGTATATATTAATCTTCCATCTTAAGAACCCAGAAAAATATCTGAAGGTCTTTCAATCTGCTTATTATACAATGAAGAAACATAGTAAGAGCTGATATTTGAAGATGTCATCTAGTAGTTATTGAGTATTTTTTATTTTTTTCACTAAGTAGTTTTATGATTATACCATCTTAAGAGCCATTGTTCCTGTGTTCAGAAATATACACATCAAGATAAAATACCAAAACATACAGAAATAACATCACACTGATATACTGATATATTTTCAGGCTTAAATCTGTTCTGCAAGCATGAGAATAAGGTCTTCATACATTCTTACAAGGGAAAAATATCACAAAATTAAAAAGAAACTTTAGAGCCAGGCATGGTGGCACACATCTGTAATCTCAGTTCTTGGGAGGCTAAGACAGGAAGATCGCAGGTTTGAGGACAACCTCAGCACCTCAGCAAGCAGCAAGACTCTCAGCAACCTAGTGAGACTCTGTTTCAAAACAAAAAATAAAAAGGGCTGGGGGTCAGCCGGGCGTGGTGGCGCACGCTTGTAATCCCAGCATTCGGGAGGCTGAGACCAGAGGATCCGGGTTCGCGGCCAGCCTCAGCTACCTAATGAGGCACTCTGCAACTTAGTGAGACTCGGTTTCAAAATAAAGAATAAAAAATAGGGCTGGGGGTGTAGCTCGGAGGTAGAATGCCCCTGAGTTCAATCCCCAGTACCGCCAAAAAAAAAAAAAAAGGGGGTGTAGCTCAGAGGTAGAATGCCCCTGGGTTCAATCATTAGTACCATAAAACCAACAAATAAATAAATAAGTAAATACAGATTTTGGGCCCCAAAACACAGTGGAAAACAGTAATTCTGCTTCAGCTTTAAGATGTCATGTTAAAATAATTCTATATAGTTTTAGTTGCTTAGAGCACTTTAGGTACAATAATCCCATACAGCTATTCAACAACTACCAATAGATTTAATTTAATTTTAGCTATTGGGACTATAAATTCTAAGTGGCAGCTCTATTACTACTCACAAATATTCACTGCCTTTCCCTGAAGGAGAATCACACATATCACTTCTCCACTGAATATAGTATGACCACATGACTTACTCTGGCCAGCAAAATATAAGCTATAAAAAGCTTTAAAAGTCAGTGGTTCGTGTTCTCTTTTCTCTGCTTCTGTGACTGTGAAAGCCTAAGTTGAGAAGGGGTCTCCATTAGCCAAATCCAAAAAAGAGTCTGAAACTACAATGAACAAAGTCCCCTTATTAGTACGTGTGATGGACATGTAGCTTTGAGCAAGAAAGCAATTTTGCTACTTTAAGCTGAGGGTTTCAGGTTGTCCCTGCAGTATACTTAGCTATATTATGACTTACATGTAACAAATTTCTTTCCACTCTAGAACTGATATCAAAACTGAATATTTATTCTAAAACACCTCCACAAAACCCACAGAAATTTTCTGTCTGTGATATAAGGCAGAGCTTCCTTAACCAGTATATCTTCAGATAAAGTTTACTTTAGGGATCCAAGGAAAACCCTGGGCAAGTCAGCTTCTGGGCCAGTCACCTTCAAATGCAAGGAACTTCATGTTGGGCATGTCAGTGGGCAGCTTCTGCAAATGCTGCTAGGAAGTTGTGCCAACTTTGACAAAGGAAATGCTCACCCCCTGTAAATCTACTTCATCACAGAGCTACAAAATGCGCTGCTGCTGTCCCAATAGCTAGGTCCATGGAAATGCTGGAAGAATTTATGTTCCAGGTGCCCAAACATTAAGGCACATGGTACAAGGAACAGAAGATAAGAAGTGGGGAAGCCCAAAATCGCTATATTGGTATTTTTCCCCATTTTCCACTAACATGCCCGTTTAGTAGCATAAAATCTAGCTGTCAGGTAACTGCTAAACAGTGCACATACTTTCTGCCCTATTAGATCTTTGCCATTATTTTAAAACACTATAAGCTAGAAAATTCAATTGAACTGAAATCTTTTTGTCTCAAGAAATTTTGCATTACATTTTTGACAGCCTTTTGATTCTTTAAAAACAATTTAAACTATTACAGCTGGGCATGGTGGTGCACTCTTGTAATCCCAGACTTGGGAGGCTGAGACAGGAGTATCACGGGTTCTCAGCCAGCCTCAACTACTTAGTGAGGTCCTCTGCAACTTAGTGAGACCCTGTTTCAAAATAAAGAATAAAAAATAGGGCTGAGGGTGTAGCTCGGAGGTAGAATGCCCCTGGGTTCAATTCCCAGTATTGAAATAATAATAATTAAAACTGTTATAAATCACTGAATGCTCAAAGAATAATGTGTTTTTATTACTCATACAAACAAAACTTTATGGGAGACTTAATTAGAAGATATCATTTAAAAGTCTAAATCAAGCTAGGCGTGGTGGCACATGCTTGTAATCCCAGCATTTGGGAGGCTGAGATAAGAGGATACAAATTTGTGGCCAGCCTCAGCTACCTAGTGAGGCCCTCCGCAACTCAGTGAGACCCGGTTTCAAAATAAAGAATAAAAAATAGGGCTGGGGGTATAGCTTGAAGGTAGAACGCCCGGGTTCAATCTCCAGTACCAAAAAAAAAGTCTAAATCAGAAACTGTATATTTATTTCATAGATAAACCAGATATTTAAAAATGGATATTCACAGAAGCAAATTTTCTCATTAGAAATATTAAAAAGATTTTGAAGTTTTAAAAATATGACTAAGCATGTCTGACTCCATTGCAAAAAGAATTCTGAAACTTAAACCAGTATCTGCTCAATTTAGAAAGTAAGGCTTTAATCTTGAAAATAAAAGAAAAAAGGTAGCCAGGCGTGGTGGCGCACACTTGTAATCCCAGCATTTGGGAGGCTGAAACCGGAGGATCCAGGTTCGCGATCAGCCTCAGCTACCTAGTGAGGCACTCCACAACTTAGTGAGACCCTGTTTCAAAAAATAAAGAATAAAAAATAGGGCTGAGGGTATAGCTTGGAGGTAGAATGTCCCTGAGTTCAATCTCCAGTACCACAAAAAAAAAAGAAAAAGAAAAAAGGTTTTAGGCATTGAGTAGTAGTTGAACAGTTGGGCACTGCCAAGAGTCAAAGACCTAAAGATTATGCCCAATGGAAGGTAGAAGGAAAAAAATCAATTTACCTGAAACCCAAGAATCACAGCTGGGGCTATGCCTTAAACAGTGGGCTCAACAGTAGACAATATTTCCTGAATGAGTAAAAGAATAAAAGACAAAGAGAAAGCAAAGAGAAAGCATTAGAATAACACTATTAGTTGAAGAAGAACCAATGATAAACACTTGAAAGACAAAATTATTAGCCAGGTGTAGTGTTGCATGCCTGTAATTCTAATATTTGGGAGACTGAGATGGGAGGGTAGCACATTCAAAGCCAGCCTCAGCAATTTAGGGAGACCCTGCTTCAGAAAAAAAAAAAGAAAAGAAAAAAAAAAAAAGGCTGGTGGTGAGGAGGGGTAGCTCGGATGCATAATGCTCCTGTGTTCAAACCCTGGACAAAAAAAAAGGAAATTACTTTTCTGGGAAAAATATCCCACCTCAACAGCTCCTGTGTTAATCTATTTTAAACTTTGAAAGGTTAGAGTATAAAAAGGAGAAAATGTTCATCTATAATGATCCCTTCTTTCATCAGCATAAAATGCAAAAAGGAAAAAACAAGATAGTGGTAGCCACTTGCATTATACTTTACATAATAGTAAATAATAAAGACAAATAATAGCTCTACTTATTCTGCAGCTAAAGGGATAGGAGATGAAACAACTAGAAAGACTCAATCTGTGCTTCATGCTGTACTTAAAAAAAAAGATAATGGAGGTCATGGTGGCACAAGCCGGTAATCCAGTACTTGGGAAACTGAGACAGGAGGATCACAGGTTCGAGGACAGCCTCAACCAACATATCAATCTCAAAAGCCATGAAAGAAATCTACACACCATGTCAAAAGGCACACTGACAGAAGTAGTAGTGGGAAGATGCAGTTTTTAAATGAAAAAAGTGGATGTAGCAATATAAAAATCTCAATTTATTAATATGTGTGTTACCAACACACATTCTTTTTTTTTTGCACTACTGGAGATGGAACCTGGGGGCATGGGGGCATTCTACCTCTGAGCTACAGCCCCAGCCCTATTTTTTATTCTTTATTTTGAAACAGGGTCTCACTAAGTTGCAGAGGGCCTCACTAAGCAGCTGAGGCTGGCCGTGAACCTGAATCCTCCAGTCTTAGCCTCCCAAATGCTAGGATTACAAGCATGCGCCACCACGCTTGGCCACACTTTTTTTTTGCAGTACTGGGGATTGAACTCAGGGGCATTTTACCTCCGAGCTATACCCCCAGCCCTATTTTTTATTCTTTTTTTTTTTAAACCGAGTCTCACTAAGTTGTGGAGGGCCTCACTAGGTAGCTGAGGCTGGCCGCGAACCTGGATCCTCCAGTCTCAGCCTCCTGAATGCTGGGATTACAAGCGTGCACCACCACACCTGGCTTCTTTTTTATTATAAACAATTCAACATTTATAGTGAGGTAGTTAACATAACTTTCTCAGTAAAATAAACAAAAGGAAACAAAAAGAATACGGAATATTTTAACACTACTATTAATAAACTTGAAAATGGGTACAGGTAGAACATAACAAGCAACTTCAGAATACTATCTTTTCATGACCAACACACATTCTAAGAAGAAGAAAGAACCAGGGGCCATGGCATGCCTGCAACACCAGAACTCAGAGACTCAGACAGGAGGAGCTCAGGTGGAGGCCAGCCTCAGCACTGGAGAGAGACCCTCTGCTACCCCCGAGGCCCTGTTTCCAAACAAACAAAAAAAGAAAATAGGGCTCCTGGTGTAGCTCAGAGGGAGAATGTCCCTGGGTGCAATCCCTAGTACTACAATATGCATGTGCACACACACACACACACACACACACACAAGAAAGAAATGCATGGAATTAATCATTATGCTTCTTTTTCTTTCTATAGTTTTACTATTCCCTCAAATGTTCTACAATGACTATATTACTTTTATAAGGGGAAAAAAAAAACTCATCTTGAAAAGGGAAAATTATCACCTATATCCAAACTGAAAAAGCTAAACATAACGTCATCAATGCAATATTGATTTTTCTGCCTTGTGTCAAAATTCAGAAAGGGCAACTACAGGTCAGAATTGATAATGAGATGCCTTTGGTCCCTTATGTTAGTGATGCAGAAGTCAAATAACAGAGAGCAACTGTCAAAAGCTACATTTTGGTTGTTTCCTGTTGTCTTATTAAAAGTAAAATACCTATGCGCGCGCGCACACACACACACACACGCACACACACACAAAGCTACCTATGTTACAGGCTTTTAAGAGAACATTACCTTCACTAATTTTTAAGAATTTAAAGGGCCAGTCATGTTACATAATTTAGAAATTCCTTTGTAGCTTTTTTAAACCCTGCAGACCATGAAGACATCAGGCTTTTTAAAGATACTATTTCAGAGCTTGGCTAGAGCTAATATTCTTTCAGTATCATGTACTAAACTTCTGCGCCTCACCACTTCCAGTTATAACCAAGAGATATTAGGATTAATAGATTCAAATACAGCTCTTCTCCCTTCTCTATTTTCCATTCTTTCTCTTTCAAACACACTTGATATGTATGTATGTATGTATATATGTATGTACTGGTATTGGGGATTGAACCCAGGAACATTCTGCCTCTGAGCTATACACCAAGCCCTTTTTATTTTTGGTGCTGAAGATTGAACCGAGAGGCATTATACCTCTGAGCTACACTCCAGTCCTATTTTATTTTTTATTTTGAAATAGGGTGGAGCTGGGCGTGATGGCACATGCTTATAATCCCAGTACTTGGGAGGCTGAGACCAGAGGATAGCAGGTTCGTGGCCAGCCTCAGCTACTCAGTGAGGCCCTCTGCAACTTAATGAGACCCTGTTTCAAAATAAAAGAATAAAAATAGGGCTGAGGATGTAGCTCGGAGGTAGAATGTCCCTGGGTTCAATCCCCAGTACTGCAAAAAAAAAAAAAAAAAAAGAAAGAAATAGGATCTCACTGAGTTGCTGAGGCTTGCCTCAAACCTCTGACCCTCCTCTCTCAGTCTCCCAAGTATTGGGATTACAGATTATAGGTGTACACCACTGCACTTGTTTTGAAATAGGGTCTTGCTAAGATGCTGAGGGTCTGGATAAATTGCTGAGGCTGGCCTTGAACCTCTTCTAATCCTCCAGTCTTAGTCAGGATCCTAAGTGGTATGACAGGTGTGTGCCACCAGGCCTAGCTACACTTGGTCTTTAAAATTCAGATACTTACATGCTCATTTATACATACTTATATAATACAATTAAGGCACATTCTACTTCTAAGCTATATTCTTAGTCTTATTTTGTATTTTGAAACATTCTAAGTTTCTGTCCTTGAACCTGCAATCCTCCTGTCTTAGCCTCCCAAGTACTCAGATTACAGGCATGTGCCACCACACCCGGCTCCTTCATATTTTATAAGTATTCCAGAGAAACCAACCACTACTTAGAATTTCCTCAATACACAACTAGTTTAGTTGTTCCTATCTTTATTCTGTTCCCTTTACCTACAGCACCCTCCCTCTCTTCCACTTAAAACTTCTGTTAGGGCTGGGGTTGTAGCTCAGTGGTAGAGCCCTTGCCTAGCATGAAGGAGACCCTGGGCTCAATCCCAAACACAGTAAAAACAAGCAAACATACTAACTTCTATTTGTCCTCAAATCCAGCTCAGTTGCTAGCAGCTCTATGAAGCATTATCTGATCTGCTCAAGTTAATCACTCCCTCTTTTATAATATTTCCATTTTTTTATATATACTTCTATTATTGAATGGACTCCATTATATTATCTCTTTATATTTGTGCCTAGCCCTTCGTGTTCCTGCTTTCAAGATCCTGAACAAGAGCATCATCTTTCTATTAACAAGAATCCCAGGACCTAGCACAGACAATAAATTTATTGAATTTAGTAGTTTTGCATGTTTACATTCTCCAAATACTGAAAGATGTGCCCTAGACCTAGAAAAACAAAAATGCAAAGTGCACCATGGACCATTCTCTATTCCCATAATAATGCCACTGTAGATTAACAATGATCATTAGCAGCTCAAAGTTATTTCATTGTAAGTAAAATTCTAGCGGGGAGTGGTGGCACATGCTTTTTTTTGGGGGGGGGCGGTACTGGGGATTGAACCCAGGAGCATTCTATCTCTGAGCTACACCCCCAATCCTATTATTTTATTCTTTATTTTGAAACAGGGTCTCACTAAGCTGTGGAGGGCTTCACTAAGTAGCTGAGGCTGGCCAAAAACCCAGATCCTCCGGTCTCAGTCTCCCAAGTGCTGGGCATACACTTTTAATCCCAGTACTTGGGAGGTTGAGACAGGAAGATCACAGGTTCACGGTTAGCGTCAGCTACTTAGTGAGGCCCTCCACAACTTAGTGAGACCCTGTTTCAAAATAAAGAATAAAAAATAGGACTAGGAGTATAGCTCAGAGGTAGAAGGCCCTGGGTTCAACCCCCAGTACCACAAAATAAAATTTAAAAATAAAAAAAATAAGTGCCAGTCTACCAACTGGTCATCACCACAACTAATTCTGTCTAGGAAGCATAGTTGTAAAATGCATATTTGGTTTTAAAGTATTGAGTTAGATGGTTGTGTTGTGGTGGCGCACACTCGTTTTTTTTTTTTTTTTTTTTGCGGTACTAGGGATTGAACTCAGAGGCATTCTACCTCCGAGCTACACCCCCAGCCCTATTTTTTATTCTTTATTTTGAAACCGAGTCTCACTAAGTTGCAGAGTGCCTCACTAGGTAGCTGAGGCTGGCCGCGAACCCGGATCCTCCGGTCTCAGCCTCCCGAATGCTGGGTGGCGCACACTTGTAATCCCAGTACTTGGGAGGCTGAGACAGAAGGATTGCAGGTTAGCAGTCAGCCTCAGCAACTTATTGAGGCCCTCAGCAACTTAAGGAGACTCTGTTTCAAAATAAAATTAAAATAGGGCTAGAGATGTAGCTCAGAGGTAGGATGCCCCTGGGCTCAATCTCTAGTACCACAAAATAATAACATAAAATTAAATGGTAAGTTAAAAGGATTAGAATGTATAAGGTACTTTAAAAAACTTTCTTAAAAATGTGTAGCCTAAATTACAAACAGCAGGATTTCTAAATGGTTGGTTCTCTTCAGCACTATTAAGTTTGGAGGACCACTGCCACTATGACCTCATTCCTCTAGACTATGACCTCACTAGAATCAGGAAAAATCTCGGTCCTGAGACAATTAAGGATCTTCAAAAAATAAATATCTAGCCAGGCGTGGTGGCACATGCTTGTAATCCCAGCATTTGGGAGGCTGAGACTGGAGGATCCAGGTTCACGGCCAGCCTCAGCTGCTTAGTGAGGCCCTCTGCAACTTAGTGAGACCCTGTTTCAAAATAAAGAATAAAAAATAGGGCTAAGAGTGTAGCTTGGAGGTAGAATGCCCCTGAGTTCAATCCCCAGTACTGCAAAATAAATAAATATCTTATAGCTGGGCTTGTAATCCCTACTTGGGAGATAGGAGGGTCACAGGTTGAGGACAATCTCAGGAAGTAGTGAGACTCTCATCAACCTAGAGAGATGCTATTTCAAAAGAAAAATAAAATAGGGTTGGGGGTGACTCTGAGTTCAATCCCCAGTATCATACACAAAAAAATTAAATATCTTATAAAATGAATGACAGCCATCTTTTACTAACACTATCAACATTAGCCTGATTTAAAAAGAAACACAATGTAAATACCAATTATTGTGGCCTTTGTGAAGTAGAACTTACAATTTAAAAAATAAATTGAGTCGGGCGTGGTGGCGCACACTTGTAATCCCAGTACTGAGACAGGAGGATCCAGGCTCGCAGCCAGCCTCAGCTACATAGTTTGGCCCTCTGCAACTTAGTGAGACCTGTTTCAAAATAAAGAATAAAAAATAGGACTGGGAGTGTAGCTCGGAGGTAGAATGCCTCTGGGTTCAATCCCCAGTACCACAAAAATAAAAAATAAATTGACAGGCTGGGTATAGCTTGGTGATAGAGTGCTTGCCTAGCATTTGTGAGGCCCTGGTTTGATCTCCAATGCCAAAAAATAAAGTTGACCATAAAAAGAAATGGCACTCAATATCACTGATTTAATACTCAGTGGTGGGGGGAATTATTTCAAATTGTTTCTTAAATGACACACCTAAACTACCTTTCACTTTGGTTTCTTAAAAATTAAGGTTCAAAACCAGTGAGTGCCAAGTGCACACTAAAACTCTGCTCACAGTGCACTTATTGTAAACATAATGTATATGCCTTAAACTCCATTTTTCCTCACAGTTGAACACTGCCTACATTCTCTAATCTGTAGCTCCTAATTTCTGTGGGCTGAGAAACCCAAGCAGAGTTCAATCTAGTACTGAAGGAGGCCACAAAGGATTTTCCCATAAAACAAGTATGTGTGTTTTCATTTACCCAGTGTTCTTTCAATCAACCTCTAAGCTCCTCTATATAGAGTTGACGATCCCATTAAATATGATTTGATACTACCAACTCTAGTGGTGCACACTCATTAAGAAAAAAACTAGTTTTTTTGTTTGTTTGTTTTTGTTTTTTTGCAGTACTGGGAATTGAGCCCAGGAGTGTTCTACCTCTGAGCTACACTTCCAGCCCTATTTTATTTTTTTCTTGGAAACAGGATCTCACTAAGTTGCTGAGGGCCTTGCTAAACTGTCAAGGCTGACTGAACCTACAATCCTTCTGTCTCAGCCTCCCAAGTACTGAGATTACAAGCATGTGCCACAACACCCCGCTAAAAATTTAGATTTCTATAAGATTTTTAATACAGAGTTCTAATTTGCCATAAAGTTTCTCAAATGTTTTTGTGGATACAAATCAAATTTACTAAACTGATGACTCTGGGTACAATCACAGGACATTTATTACATAAACAGACCATGTTAAATGGTGGAAAAAATGTCACTAGCTTTTTAGTATAAGAAAATCTTGGCAGCGTAGCCCAGGCCTGTAATCTCAGTACTTGGGAGGCTGCAACAGGAAAATCATAGGTTGGAGGCTAGTGTGTGGTAACTTCTCAAGTCTCTGTTTCAAAATGAAAAAAAAAAAGGGGGGGGGCTGGGGGAGCCAGGTGTGGGCACGCTCTTAATCCCAGTACTTGGGAGGCTGAGACCGGAGGATCCCGGTTCGGGGCCAGCCTCAGCTACTTAGTGAGGCCTCTGCAACTTAGTGAGACCCTGTATCAAAATAAAGAACAAAAAATAGGGCTGGGGGTGTAGCCTGGAGGTAGAATGACCCTGGGTTCAATCCCCAGTACTGAAAAAAAAAGAAAGAAAAAAGAAAAAGGGTTGGGGGTATGCACAGGCCTGTAATCCCAGTACTTAGAAGGCTGAGACAGGCAGGTTCAAAGACAGCCTCAATAACTTAGCTAGACCCAGTTTCCAAATAAAAAATAAAATAGGTCTAGGGGTTGTAGCTCAGAGGTAAAATGTCCCTGAGTTCAATCCCCAGCAACACACACACACACACACACACACACACA
>PVLC010040486.1:0-13846 GCA_004027655.1 Graphiurus murinus
GGGAGGGACACTCTGCCCTGATACCAACCCCGAGTGCGCACGCCTCTCCTGCTCACTCCTAAGATTCCGGACAGAGGCCAGAGCTGCGGAAGAGGCAGGGTGCCCTTTGGTGGCGGGGTTCAGGCCACTGGCGTGCTGAGGGAGCAGGGAGCCTAAAGGTCAATGCATCTGGCAAGGGACGGAGGACACAGAGCCCAGGCGGTACCATCTGGACTGTTCCTTTGACTCTGCTCAGGCTCCCGCACTGGGCCGACGACCCCTGGGTCCTTGTGACACTGAGAACAGGAACCCCGAGGCCGCACACCCACAACACTAGGTCCAACCACGGCTGAGAGCTCTGAGCTGGGAGCCAAGGAACCTGGTTTAAACTCCACTCTAGTGTTAGCTGGCTGTCCAACCTCCAGACAAGCCCCCTCCCCCACCACGCTCTGCCTTAACTTCCCCGTTTGTGAGACAGAGACTGGGGTAGGAAATAGGATGCCTTGCTCCAGCTACGAGCAATGTGTGGCTCCATCTATAGTTACCGTGAACAGGAAAGAGGTCTGCAGGCAAGACACGGGTACGTGGGGCCTCAGCCAGACAGAGACATCAGGCTGCTCTCATCAGCAAAAAAAAAAAAAAAAAAAAAAAAAAAAAAAAAAAAAAAAAAAAAAAAAAAAAAAAAAAAAAAAAAAAAAGCCAAATAAAACAAAAAGCACAAAAAACTTGGTCATTTCTGGGGAGAAAAAATGTTTTCCAGAACAGAGATGGTGCACAGTTGTAACCTTTGCAAAATTCTCCCATGCAAAGCCATCCTTGTGGTAATTCAGACCCTCGCCTGCTTGGCACAGGGCTCCTGCCTGCCTTCCGTGGAGCCTGCGGGCTCCCCAGCAACCAACAGAGTCGGAGGAGTATGCAGCCCCCTGGGGCACTGCATCTCTTCCAGGCCGGCAACAGAGGAAGGCGAGTCTCTTCTCGGGCCTGTGGTGCCTCTTGGAGGAGTTGGGGGGCAGCCCTCCAGCAGGTCACCAGGAACCCCACAGCTGACAAGGTGCACCAGGTGTGCCGCTGTCTCTCCCCCTTGTAACAGGCATGACCTGGATGGGCCGAGTGTGGCGGTGCTCCCCAACCTGGGGAAGACTTGGGGTAGCCAACCCCCAAATCTGGAGGAAATTCCGATGAGCAGGAGTCAAGAATACAGAGTATGAGCTGGGTGAGGTGGCACACGCTTGTAAACCCAGTCCTTGGGAGGCTGAGACAGGAGGGTCGCAGGTTTGCAGCCAGCCTCAGCTACTTAGCGAGGCCCTCTGCAACTTAGTGAGACCCTGCTTCAAAATTAAAAAAAAAAAAAAAAAAAAAATAGGGCTGGAGGTGTAGCTCAGAGGAAGAATGCCCCTGGGCTCAATCCCCAGTACTCGTATTTCCTCCCGTCCAAAACAACAACAGAACACAGAGCAGCAAGGCCTGAACGTCCCAGCTGCCCAGCCTTCCCGCCTGGACCTCCTTGGTGACACCAGCATCCAGGCAGGTGCCTTTTCTCTGGAGCGTGAGTGAGTGTCCCCATCTGTTATAGTGAGGTAGAAAATGTCCCCTAAAGAGCTCACTTATTAATGTTCGGAGCTGATGCAGTTGAGTCCTGAGGGCTGTAACCCCAGCAGTGGATACATGCATTGTAGTGGATTTACTAGGTGGTACCCAGTAGACCTGTAGGGTGTGGCTAGGGGAGGCGGGTCCCTGGGCTGCGGCCTTGGAGGTTATATATGGCTCCTCCTCCCCCTGCTCTCTTGCTTCCTGCCTCCACGATGTGAGGAGCTCAGCCTAATGCTCTCCCTCCGCCTCCCTCCACCATGCCTCGAGATCCGTGGTCCCCGGCCTCAGCCGGACTGAACCCGAAACCATAACAAAATAAATCTCCCTTCCTGTAAGTTACATGGTCTGTCTTTTAGATTATAGCTGCAGGAATGCTGCCTGGGACACCAGCCATCCACAGCTGCTAAAGGCAGGGCTGGGAGAGACAGGGGAGACAAGGCCGAAGGAATCGTCATGGGGTGCCAGCCTCAGGACACCCGGGGCCTGGTTATAGCTATTACCATGCTTGAAACTGATGCAAGGTGTTACTTTTCCGAGAACAAAGATGAAAAGCTGGGTAGAGGGCCAGCAACTGTTTCTCAACAGGTCTGTCATGAAGCTTGGGGACTGATATGGCTGAGGCAGACTTAGAGACCCACATGGACTTCTGCAGTGAGTTCTGGGGTTACCGGCCCCAGCTGGGTCTCCCCCAAATAAGTGTCTGGGAAATCCTAGATGGGCAAGGCCGGGTGCCACTGCACAGTGGGTCAGAGTGCTCTCCAGAGAACAGGGTCACTGCAGAGCTCACCTTGAGACAGGCCTCAGAGCATCTCTCAGGCTCCTCATCCCCCGCCCCCCACTTCCTGCTTGGTCCGGCCCGTCCTTAGTCTAGGCAGCTGTGACACTCCTGGGAGTAAGGGTTCCCTTGGTCCACCACTGACAGTCCTGACAACTCTCAGGGCCTGGCCTCGAGCCAAACGAGCATTCACAGGTCTTTCCTTCCTGCTATAGGGTGGTGAGCAGGGTCAGCAAAGGTGACAGACAGGTCTCAAAAATGAACCATTAAAGGCAGACACGAAAGGGGTCTCAATCAGCTAACCCAGCCTGTCACTTAACCTGTCAACCATCAGACAGGGCCTGAATCTTCCTTGGGCGGGGTGGCCCATGGAGTCCAGGCTAAACACCCTCTGCTTGCTGTGCTTACCAAAGAACCTAGCGTTCCTACATGGAGCTCTGGGCTCCCAGGCTATGACTAAAGCAGCTACCGAGTGGCTCATTTGTGCCTCTGCTTGCCACGGGGGATGGGCTGCACTGGCTGACGGTACCGGGTATCAGTGTGTGGGCACCAGAGCCGGGGCACCGTCAGCCCTCAGCTGAGTGGGCCATGACAGCAGGTCTAACCTGAAAGAATGGCAAAGCAGCCCTGGCGAGGGGCCTGGGTGTGTCATTCTTCCTGATCAGGACCTGCCTATCCAGCGCTGATGGCTTCACAGGTGTACATGTTGAAGCTTTTCAAACTGGATGCTTCACACATGTGTGGTTTCTTTATATCATGTGTGCATCCAATTTCTTTATATCATGTGTGTGTCCAGTTTCTTTCTTTCTTTCTTTCTTTCTTTCTTTTTTGTGGTACTGAGGATGGAATCCTCTGGTCTCAGCCTCCCAAGTACTGGGATTACAAGCGTGCTCCACCATATCCAGCTTCATCCAGTTTCTTTCTATCATGTGTGCCCAGACAAGGGGTTAAGCCCCTTATACAGAGGGAGACCTGGCATCCTGCGCTCTGGAGATGGCCTGCATTCTCCCTCAAATGCATATTTCTCACTTTCCTAAATAAATCATGTCTCGGGAGGAAAAAAAAGAGGGAGACTATGTATTTTGTACCTCATATGTAACTGGCACCGCTTTGCAGTTATGGGACGTAGAGACATGACTCAGTTCCCTGGAACGCAATGTTCTTACCTGTGAGCTGGCTGCAAGGGAGATGAGATGGGGTCCGTGCCCGTGAGGGGAAGGTTCCTCCCTGAGGTGTACCGGGTCTAACCGCATCAACGGTCAAGCGCTCCGGTAGGCACCGCCAGTTACTGAAGGCCATGTATTCCTACACGGGTTCTGTCCCGCCTTCGGTGGTAATTAAGGGGGCGGTGGCACAAGCCAGGAGTCCCAGCCACTCAGGACGCCGGGGCGGGAGGACACTTGAGCCCAGGAGTAAGACAGATGGGCCTGGGCAAAAGTAATTGTAACAAGCTGGGTGTGTAGTGAGGCCCTCTGCCACTTAGTGAGACCACTTCAAAACAGAAAGTAAAATGGGGCTGGGGGCGGGGGTAGCTCGGAGGTAGAATGTCTCTGGGTTCCATCCCCAGGACCACAAATAAAATAATAGTAGTAATAACATTTTTTTTTTTTGACTGGGGATGGAACCCAGAGGCATTCTACCTTCGGGCTACACCCCCAGCCTGATTTTATTTCTTATTTGGAAACAGGGTCTCGCTAGGTTGATGAGAGTCTCACTACTTGCTGAGGCTGTCCTCGAACCTGTGATCCTCCCATCTCAGCCTCCCAACTACTGAGATTACAGCGCCCGTGCCTGGGCTGTAATAAGATTTTAGATTTTCATGGTGATCATCAGGGCTGTTGGGGCAAAGAGAAGAGGTATTTGCTACCGTATCTGCTACACCACCTGGCAGAGCCTGGTGTGAAGCAGCGGTTCAGCAGTGCTCGGTACACAGGTGGGCGAGTGAAGGGTCGTAGAGGCGAGCCAAGCTTCCACATCAGAGCATCCTCTGGCCTTAGTCCTTGGGCTTGTCTGCCCAGAGTCCAGATGAACCCAGCACTTCAATCCCTCGAATACATGTTCCTTGCTCCCTGACCCCCTGCCTTGTCAGATGTCACAACTTGAACCCAGTGACAGGTGTGAGCTAGCTAGAGAGACGCTCGGCCTGTCCACGATGATGATGATGCCTGCACGACTCTGGTTTGTCACGTAGCTGCGGGAGCAAGCGTGAGGTTCTGGGCTCCCTGGGAGGGGTCAGCAAAGGCACAGCAGAGAGGGGCAGGCACCAGGTCTCTCTAGCCCAGAGGCAGCTGTGGCCCCGCCCGCCAGGGTGCTGGGACTTTATTTATTTATTTTTTAATCCTGGGGGTTGAACCCAAGGGTGTTCTACCTCTGAGCTATATCCCCCAGCCTTATTTTATTTTTCATTTTGAAACAGAGTCTCACTAAGTTGCTGAGGGCCTCACTGAGTTGCCGAGGCTGGCCTCCAACCTGAGATCCTCCGGTCTCAGCCTCCCAAGTACTGGGATTACAGGTGTGTGCCACCATGCTTGGGGCTCGCCCATCTTCCAAGATAATATAGGCATGAGATAAAACTGATAATAAGGCTAATCTAAGACAACAGGGAGCAAACTGGAGTCCTGCCAAGGCCTGGGCCGGGGGAGGGTTCTGGAAAGCAGGGCCAGGCAGGCGCAAGGCAATGCAGAAGACCGCCGGTCTCAGCTGAAGGAGCCCCGACTCCTAGCACCAGAAGGCTTAGAAGGTTCTAAAGGCTGGGCTGGGTGAAACCAAAGAACAGGTGGCCCAGCAACCTGAAAAAGCGCCCCACTTCCCAGGGGAAGGGGGCAGTCCAAGACCCAGAAGTACTGTGAGGTGAGCTGGAAGCCTCCCTGTGCCCCAGGGATGGCTGAAGGGCGCTTAGAAGCATTCAGATCACCAAAGGACTCCTGACACATGGACACACCGCCTGCTTCCTCTGCCAACGGTTCCCCCGCCTTTCTGCTGATGTCAATGCTTTTCTCCCTCCAGATCCACAATGCACCAAGCTCTGGTCAGTGGGGTGGAAAGCTGCATTTCCTTTCTTTTTTTTTTTTTTTTTTTTTTTGTGGTACTAGGGATTGAACCCAGGGGCATTCTACCTCTGGGCTATACCCCCAGTCCTATTTTTTATTCTTGATTTTGAAACAGGGTCTCACTAAGTTGCAGAGGGCCTCACTAAGTAGTTGAGGCCAGCCGCAAACCCGAATCCTCTGGTCTCAGCTTCCCAAGTACCGGGATGACAAGCGTGCGCCTCCACGCCTGACTTGCTGCATTTCCTTTCAAACATTCCAGTTGATCTTTTCTGTCTCCAAGTTTCCCTTCTAGGAATTAAACTACCCATTTTGCTTTAGTTCTTAAACGTTAGATAAGATGTCTTAAATTATTCATTCACCCCCTTCTGTAAAATTTTTATCTGAGTAGAAAATTCCCCTTTCTCTCTAGGTCTGTGTCAGGAATGAGGAGATATGCAAAACCTAATATATATGGACTTTAATTTGAAAAAGGACCAAAAAAAAAAAAAAAATCAAACAAGAGACCTAAGGTTTTAGTCTTCTGCCAAAAACTAGGAATTGGAACTCGATGCCAGTGTACTTACACTCAACGCTATTTTGCTCTGGGACAGAGGGCAGGCTTGGAGACATTTAGCAGGCACTAGACTAGCTGCAGTGGTCAGCAGGCCAGGTCTTGGTTGAAAGAAAATGGGCCTTAGAAAAAGTCATCAGAATGTTGATGCAGCAGCTTCCAGCAGTGACTATTCACTTGAGATGAACCAGTAGCCTTGAACTTCAAGTCAGCATCCCCAAACAAAGGGCTAAGTAAAGCATTAATCTTGCCTCCTTGCAAAGGCTGACCTGTAAGTAGGTGAAAGGGCACACAGCTCTTATGAAACTGCTAAGACAGCTAAATGAAGTCTAAACATATTAAAAGAAAGGGCTGACATTGACAGCAAGCTGGAGTCACAAGGGTCACGCCCCTGCTGACCCTCCGGCACAGCTGGCCTTTGGGAGCTCATCAGTGCTACCACCATCCCCGGGAGAAGGCCGGGTGGGGACAGTAAAGCTGAAATGCCTAGAGGAGGGCAGAGGACCCTCAAGGTCAGGAAAAAACTCCAGATGCTATGAGCTGCCCAACTTCGTGCTTCTCCTTTCTCTGGACAGCCGTGGGCAGAATCTGTAGGGACTCCAGTGTCGTGGAGCCTGGCTTCCCCTGCCGTGTTCTCTGCCTGCAACTCTGCAGATTCATGTGTGAGGATGGGCAGAATCTGTAGGGACTCCAGTGTCTTGGAGTCTAGTTTCCCCCTGCTGTGTTCTCTGCCTGCAACTCTGCAGACCCACGTGTGAGGCTAGAACCCAGGATTTGGGAACAATTGAAAATTGTGATTCTTTGATGACCCACGGGCCACCAAGCAGAAGGCCGCCCCCGCCCAGTGCCTCTTGTCCAGGAGCGATGCTTCAGGGCACTGGAATGCGGTCACTAGGTGAGAAATTCCAGTGGGCGCCTACTCCTACTCCTTCCATGTGGAGTACGCAGGCACAGGTGCTGGGGACATCAGACTTCCAAAGGTACAGAGAGCACCTGTGTGCACAGTGAGTCTTCTGGGGCAGCTCTGGGACTCCACCCTTGATGGGTGACGACCCCAGGAGCAACATACCTGGAGCCTCCCCGGAGCCCCTGCAAGGCCCTCTGAGGCGCCAGGAAGGAACGTCAGTATCGGCCTCTGGCGGGGCTTGATGCCACACCAGGACCCAGGCCTTCGCCCTGTCATTCCTTTCCCTCTGCCCTCCTGCTACAGATTCTGCTTTTGCGGCGTAAACTCCCTGGACTCACTCAGAGGCCTCCTCTCCAGGAAGCCTTTCCTAACCCATGGAATGCTGACACTCAGGAAACCTCGTTCCCCGACGCCCATCAAGGAGTGCTCTTTCCACTGCCCTGCGGAGTCAGTTCTGCTGAGACTCCAGGGATCAGCGTAATTACCTACATTAAGTCCCAAAGCACAAGCTCTTGTACACCATGTCACACACCCAGCTCAAATGACTGAGGGTTCTCTGGGGGGATAGACAAAGCCATCCGAAAGGAAAAGTCAGGGGGATGAAGAATAAGAAAGCCCCCCACCCCTACACGCTAAGGCTGTTATGTTTTAACCAAATCTCTGCCCTCAGCATCCTAGAAAACCTTGTGGGTCAACAAGTCACCCTTAATAGACGTTCAGGTTCGTGGGACCTCGAAAAACAACTGTCCATGGGCAAAAGGAAAACAATTCCTCACAGGGCATGACCAGCCTGTCATTTGGGGGTGAGGGTAGACGGGGGAAGGAGTAACTACAGAAAGGAGGAAAGACAGTTTTCTAGACACACCTCCTTTAACTTTAAAAGATGTGGAAATAGCCCGGTGTGATGGTGCACGCCTGTAATCCTAGGACCTGGAGAGGCTGAGGCAGGTGGATGGCAGGTTTGTGGCCAGCCTCAGCTACTTACTAAGAGGCCCTCTGCAATTTAGTGAGACCCTGTTTCAAAAATAAAAGAATAGGGCTGGGGTGTAGGTCGGAGGTAAAATGTCCCTGGGTTCCATCCCGGGTATAAATAAGTAAGTAAGTAAGTAAATAAATAAATAAATAAATAAAAGTTCTGTAAATAGTAGTATTTCCTTTCTCTGAACAGATGCCAAGAGGCTGGATGAAAAACGGTGACGGCCCCTAGGCCCAAGTCCGGGCTCTGCTCCTCCTCATCCTCACGGCCCTCTAGAGAGAGTCTGACCACCCTGAATCTCCGAGATCTCTCTGGGGCACACAGGACCTTCCACGCGCCATCTCCAAGGTGGCCATCAGGACTCGGGGGCCAGACACGGGCACAGCCTGACTCTGCTACGGTGATGGGTATGCTCTGGCTAGAAGTCACCTTGGAAAGCCTGGTTGGAGAAGGACCATCACCAGGGTGTTGTGTATTGGAGGAAGGCACCTGAGACAGCGCACACCTGGGGTGAGAGGGCTCAAGGACCACAAAGGTCCCCTCGGCGTCGCCAGACCCCAGCGAGGGGACTGCCACCCACCTCGGTCACGATGGTGGTCTCGTAGACGTCCTGGCTGAACTCCCAGCCATCGAGGCAGCTCTCCAGCTCCAGCCGCTCCAGGTCCACGTCGCGCCCCGGCTCCAGCCCGAGCGCAGAGTAGTTGGCGACGGTGGCCAGGCGGTAGCGGCGGCAGCGGTGGGGCACCTGGCGGCCGTCCTGCAGCACGGTCGGGGCGCTGTGGTTGCGCCAGGCGCTGCTCAGGTTCGCCGAATCCGGCACCCGGCAGCGGTGCTCGGGGGTCGCGGTCAGGAAGACGACGGACATGCCGTTGAAGCCATTGGGGATGATGCTGGCGCTGAGCAGGAAGAAGATGAGGCGCTGGAAGGGGCCCCACTCGCCCAGGAAGGCGGTCACCTCCTCGTAGTCCCGCATGACGCCCTCCGCGGCCCGCGGCCCGGGGGTCTGGGGTCGCGGCGGCGCGCGGGGGCGGGGCGCGGCAGTGCGTGGCGTGGGCCCGAGCGAGCCAGCGAGGAAGGCGCCGGGACCGCGCTCCGACCCCGCGGCCCCGGGCCCCGCCGGCCTTACATAGGGCCCGCGGCCGGGGCGGGATCCGCGCTGGGCCCAGGGCCGCCCGCCCCGCCCTCCGCCGGCCGACGGGGCAGCGCAGTGGGCGGGGCGGGGGCGTGGTCGCCGTGACGCAGGGACGGGAGGGCGTGGTCGGCGCGACGCGGTGGGCGGGGCGGCGCGCGGGCGTGGGGGCGGAGCCTCGCCGCGGCTCTGGAGGGGTGGGGCCTCTGCACTGAGCAGGCGTGAGTCATGGAGGCGGCTGTCTGAGCGTCCACTGCCCGGGGTGCTTTGAGGCCGTGGTTGCTCCTTGGGTTCCCCGATTCCAAGTCTGCAGAGGTTCAGAGGGGATGTGACTGACCCAGGGTTTGAAGGACAGCTCTTCTCCATCCTGAGAAGAGTGGCAGATTAGCTGAACGTCGTGGCTCACGCCTGAAATCTCAGTACTTGGGAGGCTGAGGCAGGCAGGAGGATCGCAAGTTAGCAGCCAGCCTCAGCAATTTAGCGAGGCACTCAAGCAACTTAAACCCTGTCGCAAAATAAAATAGAGCGAGGTGGTGTAGCTTAGAGGTGGAATGCCCCTGGGTTTGATCCACAGTACCACCAAAAGGAGAAAGAAAGAAACAGGTCATTTTGTTTCTTTTTTTTTTTTTTTGCGGTACTGGGGATTGAACTCAGGGGCATTCTACCTCCGAGCTACACCCCCAGCCCTATTTTTTATTCTTTATTTTGAAACCGAGTCTCACTAAATTGCGGAGTGCCTCACTAGGTAGCTGAGGCTGGCCGTGAACCCGGATCCTCAGGTCTCAGCCTCCCGAATGCTGGGATTACAAGCGTGCGCCACCACGCCAGCTAGAAACAGGTCATTTTGAATTTGGGACTGTTACTGCAATAGTGAGACTGAGAGCGATGATTTTAATTCTAACCTAGATTTTTTTTTTCTTTTTTTGCTGTGCCAGAGACCAAACCTAGGGCATCCTGCATGCTAGCCAAGTGGTCTACCACTGGGCCACACCCCCGCCCTCCAGATGCCCTGCCTATATTTTGTTCTGTGAGGAGCCATTTTGTTTTTCTTTAACTTGTTCAAGCAAATGTAAAAATTTAACTTCAAGATGATTAAGGATCCCAGCCCAAGAATAAATGTTCCCTTCAGATGTTATTTTTGCACAGTTAACTTGGAAGCTGACTCATAATCATCATAAAGACAGTAACTAAAGCCCGGCATGGTGGTGCATGCCTACAATCCCAGTACTTGGGAGACTGAGACAGGAGGATCACAGGTTGGTGTCCAGCCTCAGCAACTTGGGCCCTCCACAACTTAGTGAGACCCTGTTTCAAAATAAAAGGATAAAATAGGGCTGGGGGTGTAGCTTAGAGGTAGAATGCCCCTGGTAGAATGCCCATCCCCACTACCACACACACACACAAAAGTTTTTTAAGGTGAAATTAATTTTAATAATATATTTACTGTATAAGCACCTTATTATTTCATCATATAATTGATATGGAAATTATTGAGATACTTTACATTTTTATGTAAAAATCATCGATCCTCCTCCCACACTAAGTCTCAAGAATCCAGTGTGTATTTTATAACACATTTCAATTCAGATTATCTGGCTGCATTGTAAAAGCCACATGTAGCTAGTGTCTGTATTAGTGGATGGCGCCATTATAAAGCTTTAATAATGTAGGCTGCTAAATTTAGCATTGCAAGATACTCCTTTCTCATAAAGATTTTTTTTTCTTTTTTGCAGTGCTGGGAATTGAACCCAGGGCCTCATGCATGCTAGGCAGCTTTTAAATAATAAGTTACTTAGTGATAGAAAGAAAATGAAGTATACATTAACTTGTAATTGTAAAATATAATCCTTTGAATAAGCGGCATTTAATAGAGATTATTTTCTTTTTCTTTTCTTGGTGTGTGTGTGTGTGTGTGTGTGTGTGTGTGTGTGTGTGTGTGTTGCTGGGAATGGGACCCAAGGACCTTCTACCTCCAGGCTGCATGCTCAGACCTGTTTTATTATTTATTTGGAAACAGTGTCTCTAAGTGTTAAGAGCCTCACTAAGTTGCTGAGGCTGGCTACAAACCTGGGAACCTGCAATCCTCCTGCCTCAGCCTCCCAAGTACTGGGATTACAAGCGTGTGCCATCATGCCTGGCTGCCAGCAAGTTTTACACAAGGAAATGCAACCATATAAATTTTTAAAATGATATTTATCACAAGTGTTGGTAGCCGGGCGTGGTGGCACACGCTTGTAATCCCAGCATTCGGGAGGCTGAGACCGGAGGATCTGGGTTTGCAGCCAGCCTCAGCTACCTAGTGAGGCCCTCCGCAACTTAGTGAGACCCGGTTTCAAAATAAAGAATAAAAAGTAGGGCTGGGGGTATAGCTCGGAGGTAGAATGCCCCTGAGTTAAATCCCCAGTACCGAAAAAAAAAAAAACAAAAAAAACAAGTGTTGGTCTTTCTTTGCACTTTGCTGTCTACTCTCCGGGTCTCGTGTGCCTTCAAAAGTGAACTGAATGCTTTCTAACTTTTTAAGTAACAGTCCTCATCTGGAACTAACTGAAAATAAAAGCATAACCTCTTGAAAACAAACCTGCTTCTTGTATCCTAAAATATTATCATAACATTTCCAAATAGATGAAAGTTTCCAAGAAGAGAATGTTGACTCCTGTCCAGAACAAACGAGGTGAAACAGTCTTATTTTAACACTAGGGAATTATCAGTCGGGCATCAGAAAAACACTCATGAAGGGGTCTGAGAACAATTCAGTAGACTACCAAAAGGAGCTGCAAATCTTAAGAAAACAAATTGTTTGCCATAAATGGCTGGTTCACAAAGAGCCCCCTACAGCGGCGATTAATAGCGGAATGTTATTGCAGCTCTTGAAAGGACGAAAGAAATCAGAATCTCAACCAGTTACCTGAGGTCTGAATTAGGATGTCCTTATGTTACTTACTGACTTAAGTACTTATTTATTTAGCGGTGCTGGGAATCTCCCCCGGGGCCTGGTACGTGCTCTACCACCGAGCTCCACCCCCAGCCCAGGATATCCCCGTTTTATAAGTAAGAGAAAACAAAACTGATTTATATGGCAGATAGCAGATTCAGAGTTAGAGCCCTAGATTAGACAGATTCAAATGCTAGATGTGGTAGCTGGTCTCCTAGCTGGTCTCTGCCTCCTGGTATTCGGATCATTGGTAACTCTCTCCTGCTTCGTATAGGATGGGTCTTTGTCACCCATAGCATCCAGCAGAAGTCATGGAATTTACACCCAGTCTTTCCCTGGGAGAAGAGAGGTGCCGTGTTATATGTAGCCCTTTGGGGTGAGGCATGTGATGGCGAAGACGGAAGGCTGCGGATGGTCAGTGAGGCCCTGGGCTGCACCCACGGTCTTGGGTGAACACGAGCTGGTTCCTGCGGCTCCGGTCCAGAGTCTCAAGATGGCTGCCAAGGGTTTGACTGTACGCGGCCCCTGGTTTCCCGACCCTGAGAACTATGAGTGACAGAGGATGTTTGTTGTTGTAAGCTACCAAATTGGGGGATATTATGTTAGGAGGCAATAGGTAACCAATATACAGATTATTTGAATCAAACAGTATGTCAAAGTCCAGAAGAAATGAACATCTATAATAGAATTGGATGGCTGACTCAGAAGTTTTCTTTCTTTTTTTTTTTTTTTTGTGGTACTGGGGATGGAATCCAGGGGCATTCTACCTTTGGGCTACACCCCCACTCCTATTTTTTTATTCTTTATTTTGAAACAGGGTCTCACTAAGTTGTGGAGGGCCTCACTAAGTAGCTGAGGCTGGCCGCGAACCCGGATGCTCCTGTCTCTGCCTCCCAAGTACTGGAATTACAAACGTGCGCCACCACGTCCGGCTTGATTTGGAAGTTTTCTATACCTCAGTTTCCCAGGATGACAGCGCTTAGCTCAAGTGTCTAGCACACATTGAACGTAAAAGATATACTAGTCATAATTACTAGTCTTATTTTGAATTGCTGATGGTAAAGAAGCACCTTAAAAAGCATGTGTTCCCAATTGCCAAACTATGGAACCAGACAAGATGTCCATCAACAGATGAATGGATTACAAACTTATGGGATATGTACACAATGGAATTTTACTGAGCCACAAAGAAGAACAAAATCATGTCATTTGCAGGGAAATGGACGGAACTGGAAAACATTATGTTAAGTGAGATTAGTCAGTCACAGAAAGTAAAAAAATTGGATGCTCTCCCTAATATGCGGAAGCTACGGAGAAAGTGGGTCATAAGAGGGACTCTAGACGAAGAAAGAGAAACCTTAGATGAACAAAGAAGGTGACTTAACTGAAGGTGATGGGGCGGGCACCCTAATGCACATGATGGACTTTCACAAACATATCAAAGTCAATCACTAAACTGAACTTAAGGAGGGAGGGTGAGGGAGTGGGGAAGGAATTGGGGAAGGGTTAAATGAGAGATGTGTGCATGGATGCCTCTACCAGCTTGTACCTCATAAAGTTGTATGACTGCAATGCATCAATAAAATAAAATACAAATTTTTTAAAAAGTACGTGTTCACCAGGCCTGGTGGTACACACTTGTCACCCCAGTACTTGGGAAGCTGAGATAGGAAGATCGCAGGTTCTGGCCAGCCTCAGCTACTTAATAAGGCCCTCCACAACTTAGTAAGACCCTGTTTCAAAATTAAGAATAAAAAATAGGGCCGGGCGTGGTGGCGCACGCTTGTAATCCCAGCATTCGGGAGGCTGAGACCGGAGGATCCGGGTTCGCGGCCAGCCTCAGCTACCTAGTGAGGCACTCCGCAACTTAGTGAGACTCGGTTTCAAAATAAAGAATAAAAAATAGGGCTGGGGGTATAGCTCGGAGGTAGAATGCCTCTGAGTTCAATCCCCAGTAC
>PVLC010040487.1:0-13822 GCA_004027655.1 Graphiurus murinus
AAAAAAAGGGCTGGGAACCCAGCATGGTGGTGCAAGCTTGTAGTCCCAGAAATTGGGAGGCTAAGATAGGAGGATCGCAGGTTCGCAGCCAGCCTCAGCAACTTTGTGAGGCCCTTACAACTTAGTGAGACCCTGTTTCAAAAAAAATACAGCTAGGGGGGGTAGCTCTGAGGTAGAATACTCCCAGGTTCAATCCCCAGTACCACAAAATAAATAAATAATCAAATAAAATAGGGTTGAGGGTGTATGTAGATCAGAGGTATAATACCTTGGGTTCCATCCCCAGTGTCACAAAAAGAGAAAAGAAAATTGAGATACATACAAGGTTAGGTAATTTCTCCAAGGATACAGCCGCGAAACAGCATATTTAAACCAAGGTCTGTCAAGGTCTTGTACTTAGAAGAGCTATGATGTAGTAACACGGAAGAAAACAGAAATGATTCTTGTGTGTGTGTGGTATTGGGATTGAACCCAGGAACATTCTACCTCTGAACTACACCCTCAGCCCTATTTATTTTGAAACAGGATCTCACTAAGGTAATGAGAATCTCACTACTTGCTGAGGCTGTCCTCAAACCTGTGATCCTCCTGTTTCAACCTCCCAAATACTGGGATTACAAGCATGCGCCACCACATCTGTCTAAACAAATGTTTCTAACTGTTGACTTTTAGATCTGCCAATCAGCTCCTCATACCAGCAAGCTAACTTCAACACACCTTATTCAGACTAGGTAACATATGCCATAGGTAGTAAGAATGAAGTGCCAATTTTCAAGTCGTCTTTTGGGAGACTTCATATGCACTTTGTTTTACTAAAATAGGGAGAATAACTCATATCTGAACTTCACTGTAGTCTCTAAAACTAAAAATTTACAGAATGTGAATACTGTTGATACAAATATGCATCAATATGCACAACACAGAGGGTTAACTGAACAACCTTTAACTAATTTAAATAAGGCTAAGTAGTAATTTTTTTTTTTTTTTTTTTTTTTTTTTGCGGTACTGGGGACTGAACTCAGGGGCATTCTACCTCTGAGCTATACCCCCAGCCCTATTTTTTATTCTTTATTTTGAAACCGGGTCTCACTATGTTGCAGAGTAGGTAGCTGAAGATGGCCG
Source organism: Graphiurus murinus (assembly GCA_004027655.1). Classification (NCBI taxonomy): domain Eukaryota; kingdom Metazoa; phylum Chordata; class Mammalia; order Rodentia; family Gliridae; genus Graphiurus; species Graphiurus murinus. The sequence goes on from PVLC010040487.1 coordinate 1,123, forward strand.
CGAACCCGGATCCTCTGGACTCAGCTTCCGGAATGCTGGGATTACAAGCGTGCGCCACCACGCCCGGCTAGTAGTAATTTTATAATAAAAAAATAGAACTGGAAAAGTTCAATTCAGCATATACTGATATGTGTCTTTCCAAAAATGTAAAATAATTCTAATTTACAATGCTGCTACACATTACATAGTAGCCAGACTTGGAACAATAATCAGAATCCTTTATAAGCTCTAGTATTATGCTAATGTGGGTTTATTTATGCCATATTTTGCAGATCCTTAATGTTTCATTTGACTGGTTATTAGTAAACTGCACATATATATCATATATATATTAGATAGCTAGATAGATAAAATGAAAGACTAAGATTACCTATTATTTGCCAATATAATTTTTATCAGGGATCATCAGTGGCCTTGGGTCATGTTTTTAAAAAAATATTCTTCCAGACTAGGCAATGCTCCAGGCTCACAATGGCTGTGATAACCAATTTTGTGGTGGCTAAGAGAAGGTATTGCTTTATTATTCAATTACAAAACATCTTAAGACTCCCAAGGCAAAAAAAAAAAAAAGGCACAACTTCTAATTTGCAATTTTTTTTTTTATTTCCTATCCAATTCAAGCCTTCTTCAGTCTCTTTGGGTCCAAACTCTGATTAAAACCTTTCCCAAATACACACAAACAGGGTATCTTTGAACAAAATAAATATCAAATAACCCAAATGAGCTTCATTCTACTATTTTACAGTTCCCCTCAAATACAGAAGTTTGCTGCTTCCTCTTTCTTACCTACAAAGTATCTCCAACTTTGTTTTGTATATGGGGATTGAACCCAAGGGCTTCCTACCTCTGAGCTATACCTTTAGCCTGTTTTGCTTTTGTTTTTTGATACAGGGTCTCACTAAGTTGCAGAGGACCTCACTAAGTTGCTGAGATTGGCCACAAACCTGCAATTCTCCTGTCTCAGACTCCCAAGTACTGGGATTAGAAGCATGTGCCACCATGCCCAACTTCTTCAATTTATGATTCAGAAAAGAATCAGGTGTAAAAACTTATCAGATTTTCTTCATCCAAATTCTGAATGTTTACCCAAGACCTACCTCATCCAGCTATCAACCTTCCCTCAGTCTCAGCTTTTGCTCCTTCCACATATGATCTTTTTTTTCTTTCTTTCTTTTAGGTCCTGGAGATTGAACCCAGGGGCATTCTACCTCCAAGCCACAACCCCAACCCTTTTTATTTTGAATCAGGGTCTTGCTAAGTACCTAAGGGTCTTGCTAAGTTGCTGAGGCTGGGAACCTGCAATCTTTCTATCTCAACCCCTCAAGTACTGAGATTACAGGCGTGCACCAGCCAGCACACCAGGGGACACGAGTCACAGATTGCAAATGAAATATCTCAGAGTTTACATAACTATTCTTTTGTGGACTTTCAGCCTTATTGGTCCCAAGTCCATTAAAAACTGTACGAAATGTATGCTGAGAGCAGAAAAATATATGTATCTAAAGCCAAAAATCAATGAAAATGTCATGATGGGCACAGAGGTTATTAGTTGTAATAATATTTGAAAATACAGGACAAGCCATTTCTACTTAATTTCTTCAGTGGCAACTTATGGGTCTGAAATATTCTTGCCCAGATTTAAATTATATGATATTTTCCTATTTAATAAAGGTCATTATCGCATGAACTCCCATTAGAGCAGTGGAATCATCAATTGCAGCAATTTAATTTCTCTGTAGCAAAGCTGTTGTGAACATCTGCATTGCTGTCTGTGCAAAGGAAATTAGCTGTTCATTTGTAGAATATTATAAATGTTCTACTGTGCATAATTTGATTGCAGTTTGTTGAACCTCAGTATCTTAGCTATTTTGTGAATTTGTGAACTAAAAACAATCAACTCTCAGAAATTAGTCCAACCTAAAATCTTGATTTATAAGCTTATCTGTGCCATTCTAGAACATAACATAAAGGAAATGTTCACAAATTACACTAGTCTTTTTGTCCTTTTTTTCTCTCAAATAACTTCTTCTCCTTTCATTTTATAGGCCTTGTCTTTACTCTAACTCCAACATCCCATTTTTTACTGCAATGAAAAAACAAATAAATAAAACTCAGAGATAATTGTCCCTGTCTAGTCTAGAAGTTACTATTCAAAATTAGAGCCACTAATGCAGTTAAGGTGTCACTAAATTGACCAAGAATTCTTCCCAAATCCAAATCTATCCTTTTATATAAGAATAAGGGGACAAACAGGCACAAATCAACAACTTTTATTATAGAAAGAGAAAACCTTAGGCAAAGAGTTTAAATTGAGCTGGAAGGGAAGAGGATTGCAGGTTTGAAGCTAGACTCAGCAACTCAGTGAGACTCTATTTCAAAATTTAAAATTTTTTCAAAAGGTCTAAGGGTGTAACTCAGAGGTGGAGCATCCCTGGGTTCAATCCCCGGTAAAACACACATACACACACACACACACACACACACACAGTTTAAATACAAGAAGTCCACGTCTCCTGAGATTACGAAAATAAATTTTTCCTATAAAACTGTCACTCTTTCATGTTTCAAACTTGGTCTTACCCAGAAACTTCCACAAACCCCATGAATAAGCAAATATGTAACTGCCTTTCACCTTTTTCTAGTAAACATACATGCTTCACTTACCCTGTCAGAGAATAAAATCCACTAGAGAGAGAGAGAAGAGAGAGAAAGACAGAGACAGAGAGAGGTGTTTTTTCCTTCTGTTTTAGAACAAAAACTCTAAAGAGTAGTAAATGGGTGTTCTGTACTCTGTGCACTAAAACTCCAAGACACTACTGAATAATCAGTAAGCTTATGATTAGAATGCTATTCTCAGTTTTAAACAACATTCATGTACCAAACAATTCACATCTAGTATTAAATTCTATCTCTTTTATCATCATCAAAATATGCACCCAAGCTGATGTGTTTCTTAGAATTTTATTAGTTGATTCTTTACCTAAAGTCATAATCTTGGTATGAGATACATACAGATCACATACAGCACCAACTTGGGTTATCAATGACACAAATTCTCACAGTCCCTTAAAAGACAGCACTAGGACCATACCTTTAACAGAGAAACCTACAATGCAGGCACCTTACAAAAAAATATATAGACATAGACGACGAAAAACTGTAAGCAGAATTCCTTTTGAAGGTCACTTATAGGAGAAAAAGTAAATTGTGGTTAATAACTTTTTTAAATGTTATTAAGCTGGACTTCATTTCATTGAAACAGTATTTGACAAACATAAAAGGATCAAGTGTTACAAAAATGCTGTAATATATAGCCGGGTGTGGTGGCGCACACTTGTAATCCCAGCATTCGGGAGGCTGAGACCAGAGGATCCGGGTTCGCGGCCAGCCTCAGCTACCTAGTGAGACACTCCGCAACTTAGTGAGACTCGGTTTCAAAATAAAGAATAAAAAATAGGGCTGGGGGTATAGCTCGGAGGTAGAATGCCCCTGAGTTCAATCCCCAGTACCGCAAAAAAAAAAAAAAAACAAAAATGCTGTAATAGACAAATGCCTATAGTTCATTCCCCTCTCAGAGTTTACAAATAAAGAAGCCTATATTTTAACTTGACAGGGTGGAATCAGCTGCTGATAATGAAACAAAATTCATAAAGCATTTTCTTTGCTGTACTCATGAGTAAATCTAAAGTAACCAACCCCCCCCCCCCCGCCCTCCGTGGATAAGGTGGTGTTTAAATAATGGAAGAAGGTGACTTTTTAAGGATATTAAATGAAAGATGTTCCATGAAGACAACATGGTAAGGGCAGGAGACTTGGTAACACTAAGGGAGAATGTGAGATTGAAAAGGAAGCTTGTAACAACAGACAAAAGACTGAAACTGGTAAGTACTAGGGTAATGTTGCAATACCATATGTGTTAAAACCAAGACTTTCAAGGGAACAAAGACAAGAACTCATACTTCTGCTGGGTAAGACCTGGGCAAATCATTTCAAGTCCCTGAGATAGGGTTTCTACTTTGCAAAATAGGGATGTGGAGTATTAGGTATATCCTTTGAACTCTAAAATTGCATAATTTAATCATATATAGGAAACAATGTCTCATACTGTTCAAAGTATAAAATGATTCTGCTTTTGAGGTCAGTATGGCCAACTCTATCAAAATTTTAAATATATATTTCCATTAGTGCCGCAATTGTGTTTCTGAGAACATATATGGTTATTGATTACAGTGTTGCTTGTAATTTCAAAGAGCTGAAAGGGACTAAATATCCATTAATACATAGTGGAAAATAAATTGTAATACATCCACACAGTGCAGCAATTGATAAAACAGAGCTACACATTCTGACCTAAATTCCAAAGGATGGTAACCAAGATAAGGCCTCAAATACAAGATCCAGTATGTAAATACATATAATATGTATGTATATATGCGTGTCTATCCATTATATTTATATATGTACATGTCTGGCACTTAGAAGGCACTTAAATATTTATTGAACTAATTAAATAAATATGTACATAATTAAAAAGACTTCAAGCATACATACCACATTGTTTGTTTTTTTTGTTTTGTTTTGTTTTGTTTCGGTACTGGGGATTGAACTCAGGGGCATTCTACCTCCGAGCTATACCCCCAGCCCTATTTTTTATTCTTTATTTTGAAACCGAGTCTCACTAAGTTGTGGAGTGCCTCACTAGGTAGCTGAGGCTGGCCTCGAACCCAGATCCTCTGGTCTCAGCCTCCCGAATGCTGGGATTACAAGCGTGTGCCACCACGCCCGGCTTACATACCACATTGTTAACAGCAGTAACATCCAGAGAAAGGGGTAGGAGTGAGGGGAAATATAGAATAAATAGAAGGGTTTATGGTTAAACTTGGCGTATTTCTGAAGTATTTCCTTTTTTAAAAATAAGAATATGGTGGCATATTGCCTGTAATCCCAGTATGTGAGAGGCTGAAAAAGGAGAATTTTAAGTTGAACCTAGGCAACTTTGAGAGACCCTGTCTCAAAATAAAAAAATAAAAAGGGGCTGGGGATCTAGCTCAGTGGTAGATCACCCCTAGGTTCAATCCCTAGTAATACCAAAAACAAAAAACAAAAAAGCCTTGCTAAATATGTATCCAAATGCAAATCCTGGAGGGCAGCAAGTAGGCCTTTCTGGTTTCCCCTCAAGGATATAGTCAACAAGTATACTGAAGTGAAATAATCTCAGCATGGGCTGAAGACACAAATGTTGTTCTCAGCCCAGGAACTGATTATAGAAATAAATATGCCCATCTTAAAAATATCTCTCAACTGTTTAAGTCAAACATTTTTATTAAGAAGTTCTCCCTTAGCCGGGAGTGGTGGCACACGCTTGTAATCCCAGTATTTGGGAGGCTGAGACAGGAGGATACGGGTTAGCTGCCAGCCTCAGCTAACTAGTGAGGCACTCCGCAGCTTAGTCAGACTCGGTTTCAAAATAAAGAATAAAAAATAGGGCTGGGGGTATAGCTCGGAGGTAGAATGCCCCTGAGTTCAATCCCCAGTACTGCAAAAAAAAAAAAAAAAAAAGAAAGAAAGAAATTCTCCCTTTCTCTAGCATTCCTAAGATTTGGTTTCCTAATCTCCAGTTCACTAAGCAAGATTTTATCACACTCTGCATGCTTCTCATTTCTTTTCAAATATTTTTAAACTTACAAAGCCACTTTATTATGCAGCACCTTTCTTGGTGTTCTTTCTCACAGTCTCTAGTAACAGGTTTTTTCAATTGCAAATTCTACAAATACTTTCAGTGGAATGTACACAAAACATAACCACAGAATAATTTTGAGATTCAGTACTCCTTAAATTCTCAAATAAATCCCTATTCTGCCTTTTGTTCATAAAAAAATACAAAATTCTTTTTATGGCATTTTTGCAAAACTCTTTGTTCTGGCATTTTCTGGCATTTTATGCAAACCAGTATGCAAGTTTGCATATTCAGAACAGAGGAAGGCTAGGACTCTCCATTCTTTCTATATTCTGTTAGTTTGTTAGTCTACGCCTGTGCTGCTTTTTTACAGTGGGTAGGACCTATGGGAAGACAGTTTAAGAATAGAAGTTCAGGAAGAAAACCACTGACACATCTCAGTTCCAGGAATATCTGCTTCTAAACAAATATTCAAGTCAAATCCACAACTAGTGAAGGCTTACAATGAGCCAGACCAACAGAGCCACAGGGGAAGAAAGAGCAAAGTGATGATAAACATGAACCCTATGAATACCCACTAAATTCATTACTGCCCTAATCTACAGAATACAAAACAAATGGCAACTACCATTTTCCTCCTAATCTCACTCCCTACACAATTAACAGAAGATGATATTCCAAAACCAAGTTATTTATAAGACTTAGAATTCTGAAGTTTTTTCTAAGAAATAATGTTGTAATGTGTGGTGGCCAGCCCACAAATGCCTATTTATTCCCTACACGCCTTAAGGAATGCAATGCTATGGAAACTAACACTTATGTAAATGTAACAATAGGGAACCGCACTCTCAATTTGGGAAGATGACACTTTATCAGCTTCAGGGCCATAGGAGAGCAGACTGTTCATCCTCCTGATGTCCCACACCTCCAACCCACAGTCAGTGCAGAGGGGTTCTGGGGTAGGCGGGTCACTAGGTCAGACCAAGGATTTACTAATCTTCCTTCTTCCCTTTCAATGGTCAGGCGACTTTCAACAGGGTTTCACTCTCTGGTTCACTAGACAGTCTTTTTACAGACTCTCCTGTCACTTTGAAGTGACAATGGCCACAGCAGTGGTCCTTTGCCACATGTGGCTACCTAGCACTTGAAATGTGATTAGTCCAAATTGAGATATGCTGTAAATTGCACACAGTATTTGAAAGACAATAAAACATCTTATTTTATGTCATTGAGTAGATGTTGAAACAATATTTTAGCTATATTAGGTTTCATAAATTAATTGAACATGGTTCCTTACTTTTTTCTTTAGCATGCCTACAGGAATTTTTAATTAAATTAATGGCTTGCATTTATTCAATTATATTTCTGATAGAAGGCACTGCTTTACAGATTGTCTCAGAATGGCAGTCAAAAGTATTCAAAGTCACATTGCCTGACTTCAAACTGGCATCACCATTTACTACTGTGTATATCTGTGACATATTACTTAAACCTTTTGCTAGCTCTCACTGTTTTTTTCTCCTGTAAAGTGTAGATAATAATAAAATGCCACCTCAGAGGGCCGTTGGTAGAATTAAAAGAGGTAAAATAAGGCAATTACTATGGGACCTAGCATATAATAAACACCCTATAAATATTTACCACTATTATACTACTATAATAACAGCAACAACTAGTAGAGGTAGTAGTATGTATGTAATGAGGAAAAGCACAAAAACCCAAGTAGGTAGAATAATGGAGAGGGGATACGAAAAGGCAATTCAGAGAGAATGTTCCATTTAAGGCAAAGGGGGTAGACCCAGTAAAGAACAGCTCTACTTTATCATACATGTAAAGAACACCTGACATCACTGCCCACAGACACAATCTATATGGTAACTTGCAATAAAGGCAGCATTCTGGGTATTTCCAGGGCATTCTCTTTCTATCTAAGTATGTCAAAGACACTGGGCATAGTGGTGCACACTTGTAATCCTAGCACCTGGGAGGCTGAGATAGGAAGGATCGCAGATTCGAGGACAGTCTCAGCAAGCAGTGAGACTCTCATCAACCTAGAGAGACCCTGCTTCAAAATAAAAATTTAAAAAAAAAAAAAATAGACTGGGGTATAGCTCGGAGGTAGAATGCCCCTGGGTTCAATCCCCAGTACCATTTAAAAAAATAATATATATCTCAAAGAAAACAAGGAAGTACACATTTAAGGGGCACTGACTGATGTTCTTAGAGCAATGTAAAGAGCCTTATCTTGGGCGTTGTAAGACCTGGGCTATGTGTCTCCTATCAACAAGTCAGCTCTCCTCTCTGGCTTTTGCTAACCTCATTTGTAAATGAGAAGAAGGGGCTACGTTTTCTAAAGTCCATTTCAGCCTTGAATATTCTTCTCCCTCTTTCCAAACAGGATACAGAACAAGAATGGTTAGAGTATCACCACCATAAAAACATCCAAATTTTGTGAATACTTGGAATACAAAAAAGGAAAGAAAGAAAAGAGGAAGGAAGGAAAGAGGCAGGCAGGCATCAAACTTGAGCACCGATTTTGCTGATGCCAGGCCCTATCACTGGTTCAGCCTATGGTGAAAACCAGGGATGTGGAGCTGCTGGCTTTTGTAAGATGCCATCATCTCCTCTCATATCTCCAAGCCTTCAGCATACCTTTTATAAATATACAGACTCCAATTTAGGAGAATAATAAATCCTAAAATGCCTAGTGTTTGCTAATTTGGTTTCTTTTTACATCATGTTGTAAAATACGTTTTTGACAGGTTTATTAGTATTGTATTTTTATTCTAGCCTTTTGCCAAAAAGGACTTCAGGAGGTCTGAAAGCCTCATAACTTGCTTTTTTTTTTTTTTTTTTTTTCATTATCTTCTTCAATTATTAAGTACTTACTGGCACATGACACTAACTATTCCTTCAAATTAATTTTCACAATTAAATAGACCTTTTAAGCCTCTAATTCATTTCCCGATTCTCAGATGTGAACAGAGAATCACCATCATCTTGTGGCTCATTATACACACTATAAAATATTTCATCCCAGCTGTGAAGTTGGCCATAGTAAATATGTTTTGTTGCTTTAATCAAGATTTATGATAATATAACAATGTAATTTTTAAAGGGCACATGCCAAAGTACTTCCTAAATTAATAAAAAATACTTAGCACTTAACCTACAGCACACTTTAAAATTCTCACACAATCTTGTAGGTAGCTATTTGTCCATGTGCCCAGGGCCAGTAACAATTGATGGAGGGTCTGTCACCAAACCTATTTACTTGATTTATTTTACACTAGCCTTCTAAGGCCACATACATAATGGGTCCTCACTTTGTGATGGGAAAATAAATTATTAAGTCTGAACAATCTGACAGTGTTACTATTAAGTTATTAATTCACTGAAAGGGCGGAAATTCCCTTATTAGCCTTTCTTTTCATGCTCAAGTAAGAATACTATTAGTAAATATTCACAGATACCTAGAACCCAGAGCTGAGAATAACTTAATAATCGTAACCAGGGCTTTTTATAGGTGAGAAAACTGAGAGACTTGCTGAAGGCCATAGCATTCAGTGGCAGAACCTGGGATAAGGAGAGATAAGGCTGTAGGATCTCAATTTCCTCATCAAAAAATGGGCATAACCCACTACCCCTACAGAATAAAATAAAATGCCTGAAGGACAGAGCACAATGCCCGATATTTAAGTCATTCCATACTGTTAATTCCCCTCTGAGGGTTTCCTCCATCAGTATCCCTATCTTTTTGTTATTGTTGTTGTTGCAAAGTATCATTTAGGATGATGCACTCTTGTGATGATTTTCTGACATGTATATTGCATTGATAACAGATTAAAGAAATTAATACTCCATTCAGGAATAGATAAGACTCACCTGGAGCCTACCGAGGAAATGCCTCGCACCAGTTAAGTCTGTACTCCCCAAAAGTTTCAAGAACTTTCAACTTACTGGACTGAGCCCAAACCAGCTTCCTCAAGGTTGAGAGTATGTAGAGTTTATACCCAGCTTTTCAATCTTAATAAACTTTCTCATCCCTTTTCTAGTTTTTGTTCAAACTTTCCCTTAGGTTATCTACAGTACTGTCTTCCTCTTTCCAACCTCCAATTCATTCCTGAATCCACTAAAGTCTCACAAACTGCTCTCACCAAGGTCACCTATGACTTTGGGGCGGGGAGAGGTAGTGGAGGGTGACCCCAGGGATGTTCTACCTCTGAGCTACACCCTCAGCCCCATTTTTTAAATTTTGAAACAGGGTCTCACTAAAGACTGGCTTCAAACCTGCAATCCTCCTGTCTCAGCCTCCCAAGTATAGGTATTACAGGTGTGTGCCACCACGCCAGGCTATTTATTTATTTATTTATTTATTTATTTATTTATTTATTTATTGTGGTACTGGGGATTGAACCCAGGAGCATTCTACCTCTGAGCTATATCCCCAGGCCTTTTGATTTTTGTTTTGCAATAGGGTCTCACTAGGTTGCAGAGAGTCTCACTATGCTGCTGAGGCTGTCTTTGAGCCTCTGATCCTCCTGTCTCAGGGACTGCAGCTGTGCACCACACCCGGCTACCTATGACTTAACTGAAATACATAAACCACTTTTCCATCCTTACCTTCCTGAGTCTTTCTGTAGCATATAACACTGTAGAACATGTACTTCTTGGAGCTCTCTACTCCCCTGGCTTCTATGATACTCTCCTCTCTTGGTTCTTTTACCTCTTCGTCTCTTCTTTTTTTTTTTTTTTTGCGGTACTGGGGATTGAACTCAGGGGCATTCTACCTCCGAGCTACACCCCCAGCCCTATTTTTTTTTTTTTTATTCTTTATTTTGAAACCGAGTCTCACTAAGTTGCGGAGTGCCTCACAAAGAGTTCCATTCCCCAGATTTATGCCTTCCAGGTAAGTTTAGTTATCTATCCTACAGATTTCAACTGCCACACAATAATTTCCAAATCTTCATCTCTGGTCTAGACCTCTCTTCTGAATTTCAGATTTGTATGCATAGATTCATATGACTGTAGTATGATTCCACTACATGTCCCCAGTGGCACCAACACAGAACTCATCTTCTCTTAATGCACATCTGTCTCGTGTCCTTCACATCTTAATACATAACCATCACACACTAATCCATACTCAAGACCTGTAAAATCTCCCTTGACTCCTCCCTGACCCTCTCTAATTCATCACTCTTATGCCTATGTAATAACTTTCATTCTAGTTCAGGTTCCAGTCATCTCTTACCTGGACTACTTCAATAGCTTCACAACTATTTCCCTGTGTCCTATTTTGTCCCAGTCAATTCCACTTCCACTTTATTTGCAGAATAATCAATTCAAAATGAAGATATAACTATGCTATTCCCCTACTTAACACTTTTCTAACGATTCTCCAATGAAGAGGTCTGGGGTCGGGCAGATCTCTGTTTCTCTGAACCACTCTCTACACTCATTAGACATGGCCCTGAAGGAGTTACTCAACTTTTCTGTGTCTATTTTCTTTTAGGAATGTTTTGAGAAAATACCTACAAAGCACTTAATATAGTTTCTGACAAATACTAGTAAATGCTTAGCAAATGACAGTTAATAATGATCATATTATTAGACTAGTATACAAGGTCACCAATAGCACATTAAGGGATCCTCTTTAAACTAACACAAGCTTACCACTCTAGCTTCCTATCTAAGGATGTCCTGCCTCTCCCGTTCCTGCTCCAGTAAACACTAAGCTAGTTATGGTTACTTACTCTGACATACTTTGCCATCTCTTTGCCCAAAATACATACTCCCTTCATCCCCTAAATAGGTAACGCCTTATTCTGTAAGCCTACTGAGGTGTCACCTTCACCAGGAAGTCCTCCCTGAACAACAGAGCTTAAGCTATCTCCTCAAACTATTAGATAGCCAAGTGTTCCTGACATATAAATACTAAGCTAATAATCTTCCAGACCTATTTCTACCACAGCAATTACCACTTTACATCACAAACATCTGCCTCTAAAACTGCCCCTCCGCTAGATTACAAATTATTTGTAGAACTAGACCATAAATTATTCCCCTTTGTAGCCACTGCACCTAATTATAACCTGGCAAGAGGTAAAGACACATCTCATCCATGAAAGAGAAGCTGCCTGGGCATCTCCACCTGAGCTAGATAAATACCACAAAGGAGTCACACCGTGCTCTAATTCAACTACTTCTGTGGAAAGAGAAGAGTAGAAGCTGCTCACCACTTCGCTTAGTGACTATATATTCCTTGTATTAATCAAGCTTGAAACAGAGTTGTGAGTTATTTCAGAAGTTTCCCAATCACTGAATATAAATGGAGGCAACAAAGAATTAACCGAAGGCCCTAGAGAAACACTTAACAATAGAGAGGTAGAGAGGTAGCAAAACACAGTTATCTATGCTTAGGAGAACAAAGTCTCATGGGATGATTTCTCAAAGTCAAAAGAATTTAAAAGAAACAGCATACAATTACTTCAGTAGTTAACAAAGTATACATATTTTAATGTTTAGGTAATTAAACATTTAATTGAGGGTGGCAAAACAATAAAACGATCAATGAAAACATTGCAAAGTCACGCAAGATTATTACTACTACAAAAAGGTGAGAGAACTTCGAAATTATGTAAGAGCAAAGACAGCTTAACGGTGGTGCTTTTAACAAAAAACGAGAGTAAGTCTAATAATGACAGTGCACGTGATGAGGTGTTAATGAGCCAACTGGAGTTTCAAATAAAACTGGTAAAATTAAACTTATTATCCAAATTTGCTTATTTGGGGATAAACTTGTAGTAAGAAAACCATGGCATAAGCCGGGCGTGGTGGCTCACGCTTGTAATCCCAGCATTCGGGAGGCTGAGACCGGAGGATCCGGGTTCGCGGCCAGCCTCAGCTACCTAGTGAGGCACTCCGCAACTTAGTGAGACTCGGTTTCAAAATAAAGAATAAAAAATAGGTCTGGGGGTATAGCTCGGAGGTAGAATGCCTCTGAGTTCAATCCCCAGTACC
>PVLC010040488.1:0-13822 GCA_004027655.1 Graphiurus murinus
AAAAAAAAAAAAAAAAAAAAAAAAAAAAAAAAAAAAAAAAAAAAAAAAAAAAAAAAAAAAAAAAAAAAAGAAGAAAAGAAAAGAGAGAGAACCCTCGCGCACCATCAGGTGAGTCTGAGCAGCAGCCACAAGCGAGGCCCTCCACATTCAAGGTGAGGCCAGGGCTTTCCCAGACTCAAGGTCAAGGGCCAAAACTAAACAAAAAAGACCAAGAGTCCAGCCTTGGGGACTTCCCAGGGAAATCACTGAATTCCCCTGGATGTGTGGAGAAGTGAGAAGGGGCCTTCCTGAGCGGGGGACCCTCGAGAGATAGGGAGGGAGGAGGTTAAGGGGAGGCTGTCTCGGAGGCTGTCTCAACGGAGGCTGGACTGTACCCTGGAGGCCCAGGAGTGCCTGGCCTGGCCCTACCCCAGCCAGCCCTCCACTCAGGGCGCAAACCCTCTCTGGGTCTGCCTTCTATTATTTTTTTTTTGGGGGGGGGAATGGTTACTGGGGATTGAACTCAGGGGTGTTCTACCTCTTAGTTACACCCCTAGCCCTTTTCTTTTTTTTTTTTTTTTTTTTTTTTTTTTTTTTTTTTTTTTTTTTTTTTTTTTTTTTTTTTTTTTTGCGGTACTGGGGATGGAACCCAGGGGCATTCTACCTCCGAGCTATATCCCCAGCCTTATTTTTCATTCTTTATTTTGAAACAGGGTCTCACTAGTTGCGGAGTGCCTCACTAGATAGCTGAGGCTGGCCGCAAACCTGGATCCTCCAGTCTCAGCCTCCCGAATGCTGGGATTACAAGTGTGCGCCAGCACGCCCAGCTTCCAAATCCCCCTTATGACAAGATTGTACGCAGCATTCTTTTAGGGTTTCTTCCTCCTATATTGACAGGAAAAGGAGGGGCTTCGCTTTCATTTACATTCCCTCTAGTATTTCAGTGGACATAAATACCCTCTCAGACACAAAGACCTGTTTGAAAAATTAGCTGGGTGTGGTGGCGCATGCCTGTGATCCCAGTACTTGGGAGGCTGAGACCGGAGGATCACAGGTTGGAGGACAGCCTCAGCAACAAAGTGAGACTCTTGTTTCAAAGCAAAAAACAGTTTCTCTATCTCAGTGCCATGCTGAAGGGCTTCACCTGGGAGTTCAACCCGGGGGCAGCCCCCACCCATTCCTTCCACCTCAGAGAACCTGACCTTGCCGTTGGCTTAGGAGTGGTCGAGGCGAGGCTGAGTCAGCCAAGGGCTATCAGGGGACCCCAGGCTCGGCCCCAGGTCAGAAACACCCAGCAAGTGGGCAGGTCCTCTTGTGGGGTCAAGGCTGCGGGTCTAGAGCACAGCTGAACCTGGGTCTCAGTCCCAGCACCACCATTAACTGCGGGCCCTGGGAACACTGCTAGGTCTCTCTGAGCCTGATTCTTCATGAGCCAGAGTGAGGCTGAATGAGATAAGGGGTGGACAGTGTTAGCATGGGGTCTGGTGGAGGTGGTGATTTGTGCTCAGTGATTGGGAGGGCTGGTTGTTATTATATCGTGTGTGTGTGTGTGTGTGTGTGTGTGTGTGTGTGTGCGCCTTCCTCCCCACCTCACCCCCCTCCCCCGCTCTGAGGGTTTGGGCTGTAAGTTTGAATTAGGTCCTGTCACTTGCAAATTACGGTGAACACCTGCACGCTCTGTGAGAGCCACCAGAGGCGGGTGGCCCTTGGCGCTCTGGGGTCATCCTGAGAGCTGATGCTTTAGGACTGGTTCCAGCTGCCCTCCAGGTCGATAGCCAGGCTGAGACCCAGAGTGAGAGGGGCTGGATAAAAGTCACAAAGCAAGCTGGGCCTGGTGGGCAGGCTTGAAATCCCAGTACTCGGGAGGCTGAGACAGGAGGATTGCAGATTCGAAGCCAGCCTCAGCAACTTAGAGAGGGCCTCCCCAACTTAGTGAGACGTTGTTTCCAAATAAGAAATAAAATCAAGGGTTTTATTGGAGCAAGAATGCCTCTGGGTTCAATCCCCAGTTAAAAAAAAAAAAAAAAAAAAAAAAAAAAAAAAAAAAAAAAAAAGGGCCGGGCATGGTGGTGCACGCTTGTAATCCCAGCATTTGGGAGGCTGAGACAGGAGGATCCCAGTTCGAGGCCAGCCTCAGCTACCTAGTAAGGCATTCCGCAACTTAGTGAGACCCTGTTTCAAAATAAAGAATAAATAATAGGGCTGGGAGTGTAGCTCAGAGGTAGAATGCCCCTGAGTTCAATCCCCAGTAAAAAAAAAAAAGGTTCTGGGACAATTATCTAGCTCTTTCCCCAAATCCTGAATCTCTCCAAACTAGAGAGAAAATTGATAAAATACTCAACTGACTGACTCATGAAGCGTGTATTATAAAATAGGCTCGATCTCTCTTCCCTTCCTTCTTTCCTCCCTCTGCAGGGCTGGGGATGCAAGCCAGGAGCACTCGTGCTAAGCAGGGGCCCCACCCCGGCTCCGTCCCCAGGCCCCCACTAGTCCAAGCCCTCACCACCCTGCGGGGGCAGTGCCTTATCACTCTCAAGGTGCAGGTGAGGAAACTGAGGCTTAGAGAAGTTAGGTCACTTGCCCAAAGTCCCACAGCGGGCTAGGATTCGAGCCTGGTTAACCTGACTGTAGAATCGAATTCCCTCTGGTTAAGGGGGAAGGATGTAGGGATCTAGCATCTTCCGCCCTCAGCCTCCTCTCTCTCTCTTTTCTTTCTTTTTTTTTCTGTGATACTGGAGATTGAACCCAGGAGCATTCTACTTCTGAGCTCCACCCCCAGACTGATTTTAGTTATTTATTTATTTATGTTATTTACTTAAGGATTTGAACCCAGAGGCATTCAAGCTACACCCCCAGCCCAATTTTACTTCTTATTTGGAAACAGGGTCTCACTAGGTTGATGAGAGTCTCACTACTTGCTGAGGCTGTCCTCAAACCTGCGATCCTCCTGTCTCAGCCTCCCAAGTACTGGGATGACGAGGGTGCACCACCACTCGCGACTCAAATCCTACACTTTTTGGGGCTCAGTTTCTCTGCCTTTAGTGGGGGTAAGTACTCTACATTGCAGGCAGCTAGTGGGGGGAGGAGGGTTGGGGTGATGACATGGAGCCCCAAATTGCCACGACCCCCCCCCATGGCCTCAGGAGCACCGGCCACAGGTCTAATCAGATTCTGGGGGCTTAGGAAGGGTGGGGCTGCAACTTGGGGAGTTTACAGCTTTGACCCAGAGTAACCCAGCACCCCGCAACAGACCTCGCCTGCTTCTCCCTCTCTGTGGGAGTGCCATGGAGTTGTGCACAGCACTGCGCCAGGCGGGCACTCAGCCCCCCACCACTAGGGGCGCCCTGCCTCTCAGGGAAGCGGCAGCAGGAGGCCCCAGGTGAATGCAACCCACAAATGGCGCTAATGAGGCCCTTCCCTGCTAATTAGCAGGTCCACATGACAGGGGCCTGAAAAGGCCAGTTTGTCCCAGCAAGCCCCTGCAGGCCTGGCCAGGGCGCCTGTGCGGCCTTTGTCAAGGCCAGGAGGTGCCAGGGAGAGGCCTTTGTCCAAGGGCAGAGGGAGCCTGAAGGTCGGGCTGGGCTGGGGACAGAGCGCAGGGAGCCACAAAGTGGCGGCGGGGACAGAAGGGAAGGAGCCGGGGCGGGCAGCGCGTGGGACTCCCAGCACGGGGACTGGAAGGGGGCAGTACAGCAAGCGGGGCCTTCCACTTCCTGGCTAGCACCAGCTACTCAGTGTCCAGACCAGAGACCAGCGGGACAGCTTGGCCTGGAACTTGCTAGAAACCCAGACTCCCTGGTCCCAACCCCACCGGATCGGGTTTTGAGCCTGGCGAGTCTTATCTGCCGCCCTGGAACACTCCAGCGTCTGGTCCCGCCTGAGAAGACAGGTGGTTTTCAGCACCGAGCCTGGTTCGGGAAGTAGAAAGCACTATAATATTATTGTTGTTGTTATTAATTGACTGGCTGGGAGAGGAAGGGAACCCTGGAGCTGGTCTTCGGGGTCACAGGAGGGCCTGCTTTCTGAGTCCAGGTGCCAAGTGCTTATATAATGGGGCAGCGGTGAGGGCGCGCGTGTGGACCAGGCTTCTGGCAAAGCACACAAACCTCCAGCGGCGGAGTAAACAGTCCTCCCCCCGGAGGTGCAGGTCAGCCTTCCGTCAGCTTGGCCCTTCCTGGAGAGGTGCTCAGCTCGGAGGGGTTCATAGCTTCCTACCGTTCAGCCTGGCCTGAGACGGAGGGTCAGGGCACCCCAGAACCAGCCGCCACCTGAGTTTTCTGGATAACTGGCTAAGGAGCTGGCCACATTTCCTACAGTTATTTATTTATTTATTTGCGGTACTGGGGATTGAATTCAGGGGCATTCCTACCTCCGAGCTATACCCCCAGCCCTACTTTTTATTCTTTATTTTGAAACAGGGTCTCACTAAGTTGCAGAGTGCCTCACTAGGGTAGCTGAGGCTGGCTGAGAACCCGAATCCTCCGGTCTCAGCCTCCCGAATGCTGGGATTACAAGCGTGCGCCACCACGCCCAGCCCTACAGTTATTTTTAATCTACTGTATGTGCTGCAGGGAGCTGTGAGGAGAAAGGGAAGAGCTGAGTGCCAGGTGGGAAAGGAAACCCCAGTGGTCTCGAATCTTTCTATACAGAAAAGGCACCCGGGAGCAGGGTGGAAGCTCAGAGCTGGGCCTCCCAGCCACGCTGGCTTGTGTACCTGAGGCGGGACCCCAGGAATGTGCATTTGTAAGTAAGTCTCCAGGGTCGTGTGACCAGGGTGCAGTAGGAAGAGGGCAACAGAGCCCCCAGCAAACAAGGGCGGCCGGTCTGTCTCTGCTTAATTAATCGTCGGGACTGGGCGCAGAGTCTGGGCTACAGCTCCGTCCCTTATCAGGACTTTGCCAAGATTCACATCTCTGTTTTCTCAGGCACTTAAATGACAATTGTAGGGCCTATTAAGGTCCTTGTTTGGGCTGGGGGAGGGCCGAAGGCTTAATTAGGATTGCAGTTGGCTTCAGTGAAGTCCTAATTACTGGAATACACCTCAGGGAAATGCCTTCCAGAAAAAAAACTCAGTGCCTTCTGTTTGTCCTTTACCTGCCGCCCCGCCTACCCTGTGCAAACACGCGGTCACACGGCCACAGAGCCAGCAGCTATCCTGAATTCCCTCACCCCTGCCTTGTTGGCGCCACCCCCACCCCAACCACTGCCTATTCTCCAAGGGCTGGATGCCACCAGGTCCCAGGAAAATGTCGCAGACTCCCCAGCCCTATGGAACTCAATTCCTTGCCCCTGGGAAATCTTACAGTGGCCCCTCCTGCCCCATGGTGTCACTGCAGACACAGGCGATGACGCTGGCAGGAGCAGACAGGGCTCCAAGCTGGGAACGGCCTGATAACAGGAGTCGAGCTTTGGAGCAGGGCCGGCCCTCTCTCGCGCGGGCAGCGACTGTTTAGGTTGGTGTGTCATTCGGGGCCTTGCAGCGACTCCTCTCAGCTCTGGTGACAGCTTTGTTCTGAGTGCCCATCAAAGCTCTGCCAGGTGCACGGGCTCAAGCAGCCCCTGCCCTAGGGGGTCTGAACACCGTCCCCATCGGACAGAAGGGGAAGTGGAGGCCCAGAGAGTAGCTAACCCCACAGTATTATTTTTTTCCCCAGTACTGGGGATTGAACCCAGGGGCATTCTACCTCTGAGCTACACCCCCCAGCCCTATTTTTTTATTCTTTATTTGGAAACAGGGTCTCAATAAGTTGCTAACAGCCTCACTAAATTGCTGAGACTGGCCAAAAAACTGCAGTCCTCCGGTTTCAGCCTCCCAAGTACTGGGATAACAAGCATGTGCCACCACGCCCGGCCTAACCCCACATTGTTGATGGAGATGGCTCCTTAGGCAGGACTGGCACCTCTAGTCCGTTCCAGAACCCCCAGGACCGGGGCCTCCCCTCCCCAACCCCGAGCGCAGCAAGGAGGAGGACCTCTGCCATTCCCAGGGTAACCAGGGAACACCCCGGAACAGTGGGAGCCATCCTGCCAAGCTCCCCGCTTCCCACCCCAGCTGAGTCAGCTGGAGGTGCAGCCCTGCCCCGGGGACAGGGAGGCGCTGCCCCTGGGCTCCAGCCCTGCCCAGATCTGAGGGCCGCACTTGCTGGTGGTGACAGGGCACCCTGTCCCTCTCCCCTCACTGGAGGGACTGATCCCCGCCGGTGGCCTGCTCAGCCTGGGAAAAACGGAAGGAAAGTGCTGGAGAGTGCTCAGGCCTCCTTTTGGGCAAGGAAGTGTGTGTGTGTGTGTGTGTGTATGTGTGTGTGTGTGTGTGTGTAGGTGTGGTCTCGGCCTGGGTTCAGCTGTTGGTTCTGCCTCTCAACGGACATTGGGGGGGGGTATCGGAAGTGTTCTGGAGCTGGGTTGTGGTGGTGTTACATAACTCTAAGTCTACTAAAAGTCAATACATTTGCGCTTGGGAAGAGCCTGGCTCCACCGCTTAAAGCTGTGTGATCCAGCTCATTATGCAGCCTCTCTGTCTCGGTCTCAGCCCGCACAGGAATGCTAATGACAGTTCTCTAGCTGAAGAGCCCGGGAATCAACAACACGGAGAGTTTAGGATGGGAGGTTGCACCGCCGGGATCAGTGACCGTTTGCTACGTAATGTCTTCATTAAAGCCAGGAGAGGTGTGGAGACCTCCGCACCCCAACTCGCCCTTGCTCCTGTTGGAGCTCAGAAGCCAGCCCACGTCTCTGCTCTCTGTGCACAGGAGGATTCTTACAGCCAAGCCTCACGGGGCGGGGGTCCCCTCCACCATGCCGGGCATCTTGGCCATGGTGAACTGGGTGCCAAGTTGAATCCACAGAAGGGGCCCAGGCTTGGCCCCAGCACGGTGGCCATAAGGCCAGAGAAGCAGTATGACGCGGAACGCAGGTGCACGAAGGGGGTGATGACTGAGTCCCCTTCCCTGACCCAGAACCTCGGGAAGGAATTCTCGTCCCCTCTCCCCAGTTTGGTAGGATGCAAACTGCATGAAGATGTGGGGACAAGTGGCCCACACCTAGACCCCAGCTTGGGTCCCTGCCTTCCCAGACCCTCATTCAGGGACAGCCATGGCGGGGTCAGGCGGCGGGTCAGGGGTTGGTGACCTCCACTGTCCCGTCCCACCTCCAGCTCTTCAATCTGAGCCTGCAGACACCCTGAGTCTCAGGTTGACCTGAGAAGAGCCGGTGACCTCGATAAGTGACTTGCTGTCACCTGTTAACAGCGGCCGCGTTGATTCTCCAGGCCTGGCCCATATACACAACACAGAGCCACAGGTGTGGACACCCCGAGCGCAAAGCCGGAGCCCCGGAGAGAAGGCGGGTGCGCGCGGGGCTGGGGGCTGGGGGCTGGGGGAAGCCTTTCTGGCAACCCGAGCGCAAACACAAGCTCCAAAGCCAGACGCCTCCGGGGAGGGCCCGGGGCCGCGCGGGGCGGCGAGATCCACCAACTAATTCGCCGAGCGAAGGAGGATCGCGCCTTGGCAGCCCCTCTCCGGGCCCCTTCCCAGACCCGGGGCGCGGCGCCGGCTCCTCCTCGGCCAGTGCACAGGTTCCAACGTGTCCCTCCCTCTCCGCCCCGCGCAGCCACTTACCAAAGTCCCTGGTCCCCTCCTCCGGGGCCTCTTGGGTGAAAATCCACGGCGGGTTGGTGGCGTACAGGGAGGTGGTGGCGGCGCTGGCGTGCTTCTTCCCGAAGAGTTTGCTGAAGGTGCCCTGCACCGTCTGGTTCTTTTTCATGCTGCCGCAGGCCGCGCGGGCGCCGGGAAGGGTCTTCCCTCCCGCGCCCTGCCCTGGCCCGCACCGATCCGCACGACCTCTCCAGGGACGCTACGGTGCCATGTCCCCGCGCCGCGCACCGGGCGACAGGTGCTGCCGGCGCCGCCGCCGCCCGCCGCGAAATGCGAGCTACCTGAGCAGGTAAGAGGCCGAGCTGGGAGCCGCCCCGCCCCGCCCCGCCCGACTCCCCGGGCCGCATTCCTTCCCGCCGCCTCCTACAACAGGCCTTTGTTGGCCGGCGGGTGGGCTGCCGCCCTCGCCCGGCCCACGCCCTTCCCGGCGCACAGCCGCCGCCGTCCCCAGGTCCCCGGCCAGGGAAGGCGGGAGCGGCCCGGCCTCTGCAGGCGGTTCGGGACCCGCTCAGGACTAACATGCACTGTGCGAACAAACTCAGGCGTCCGTCCACCAGGTGGGACGCGCCCAGCCCGAGCTAGCCCGCCCCAGCCTCTAGGCCCTCAGCCGGCCGGAGGCTTCCACGACACAGGACATGCGGGCGAGAAAGGGAGCAACCCGGGACACCGATCCCGTGACGGCGGTGGGAAATATTCTTACAGGCAGGCTCGGAGAGAACGCAGGGTGACTAACCGCATTTTGTGGATGTCGAGCTCCCCCCCACCCATCCCTCTGGGGTTTAGTGAATGTAATTTTCTTAAAAACCAGAGATGGACTGGGCCTGGTGGTACACTCCTGTAATCCCAGTACTTGGGAGGCTGAGACAGGAGGACTGCAGGCTACTACTCAGCAATGTAGTAAGACTCTCAGCAAAACAAAAAAAAAATAGAAAGGGCTGGGGGTGTGGTTCAGAGGCAGAATGCCCCTGGGCTCAATCCTCAGTACCACAAATATAAATAAATACATACATAAGTATTTACTCATTTATACATAATATATAAATTGCATTTATATACTTGTATACAATTTATATCATTTTATTAATTATATAAATTTACACATGTTTATTATATAAATTAATATATAAGCCAGATGTGGTGATACACGCTTATAATCCCAGGACTTGGGAGGCTGAGACAGGAGGATCACAGGTTCAATGTCAGCCTTGGCAACTTAGCAAGGCCGTCTACAACTTAGTGAGACCCTGTTTCAAAATAAGAAATAAAATAGGGTTGAGGGTGTAACTCGGAGGTAGAATGCCTCTGGGTTCCATCCCCGGTACTCCCCAAATTAATATATATATTTGATATATATTAATTTATATATATACATATATAATCAGAGATGGGCAGGACCCACTTAGGGTTTTGTTCACCCTCCAGGAAGACAAACCTTTAAAGCACTCAGGTGTCCTCTTGGCCGAGCCGGAGGTGGCTGGCGCTGGCAGAGGTCCCTTCAAATGAGGACCCGGAGACCCCGTGAGGCCGGCACTCCCGGGGGAGTGGGCCACGGGCTTTAGCTCCTGCTGCTTCCCGGGCAGCAGGGCAGAGGCTGTGAGATGATCAAGTCTCAGACAGCTGCTTCCCCCTCAGATCCCTGGGACCACCGACACCACCATTCCCTCTCTTCTCTCCAGATACTGAACCAAGGGCATTCTCTCCTCTACGTGTGTGTGTGTGTGTGTGTGTGTGTGTGTGTGTGTGTGTGTGGTGCTGGGGATTGAGGCCAGGGGCACTCTTTTTGAGGGTCTCACTAAGTAGCTGAGGCTGGCCACGAACCTGCTATCCTCCTGTCTCAGCCTCCCAAGTACTAGGATTGCAGGTCTGTGCCACCACGCCCAGCTTCTTCTGCTTCTCTTTTTGAACAATTCCTCCCCCACCAGCCATGGTGGTGGATGCTTGTAATCTTAGTGTTTGGGAGGTTGGGGCAGGAAAATCACAGATTTGAGGCCAGCCTCAACAATTTAGCAAGACCCTGTTTTAAAATAAAAAGTAAAAAAAAAAGGGGGGGGGGGGGGGGGGATAGGGGTACACCTCAGAGGTAGAATGCCCCTGGTTTCAGTCCTTAGTGCCAAAAAAAAGAGCCAAGCGCATTGGTGCACACTTGTAATCTCAGTACTTTGGAGGCTGAGACAGGAAGATTTCAGGTTCGAGGCCAACTTAGTAAAACTCTGTTTCAAAATAAAGAATTAAAAATAGGGCTGAGGTGTAGTTCAGAGGTAGAATGTCCCTGGGTTTAATCCCCAATACTGGGAAAAAAAAAAAAAAGGAGCTGGGCATGGTGGCGCATGTTTACTTGTATGGAGACAGGAGGATTGAAGGTTTAAGGTTAAACTCAGAGGTAGAATGCCCCTGGGTTCAAAGCCGGGTGTGGTAGTGCATGCTTATAATCCCAGTACTTGGAAGGCTGAGATAGGAGGATCACAGTTTTGAAGCCACCCTTAGCAATTTAGTGAGGCTCTCAGAAACTTAGTGAGAGCTGGGCGTGGTGGCACACGCTTGTAATCCCAGCATTCGGGAGACTGAGACCGGAGGATCCAAGTTCGAGGCCAGCCTCAGCTACCTAGTGAGGCACTCCACAACTTAGTGAGACCTGGTTTCAAAATAAAGAATAAAAAATAGGGCTGGGGGTATAGCTCGGAGGTAGAATCCCCCTGAGTTCAATCCCCAGTACTGCAAAAAAAAAAAAAAAGAAAGAAAGAAAGAAAGAAATTTAGTGAGACCCTGTTTCCAAATAAAATACAAAATAGGTCTGGGGGTGTAGCCCAGAAGAAGAAGGTCCCTGAGTACCATCCCCAGGACTGCAAAAAATGAAAGAAAGAGAGAGAGAAATTCCTCCCCCACTATTTCGGCATCCAGTACCTAAGAACAAGAACTTTCCCTTACATGATTACAACACTGTCTTCACCTTCCAGAAACCGAGTGCTAATACGTTATTACCATCTAATATTCACTTAACACTAATCGTGTCTTCACCTATCCACAAAACTTCATTTTAGCGTTTCACTTCTTTTCCCAATCACAATGCAGTCAAGATCCACTCACTGACTTTGCTTGGCCTGTGATTTAATCTCCAGGCAGCAGTCCCTGGCCTCTGTTTGTTTGTTACGAAAGTGACATTTCTGAGAAGTCCACTGCGCTGGCTTCAGCCTCAAGGACAGAGGAGGAGGCCTGTGGCTGGGAGGTCACCGTTTTCCAGGTCCCAGGTGGGAGGGGACTAAGGAGCAAATACAGCGAGAGTAACACGTTCTAGAAACCCTTGGGAGCCGGGCGTGGTGGTGCACGCTTGTAATCCCAGCATTCGGGAGGCTGAGACCGGAGGATCTGGGTTCGAGGCCAGCCTCAGCTACTTAGTGAGGCACTCCGCAACTTAGTGAGACCCGGTTTCAAAATAATGAATAAAAAAATAGGGCTGGGGGTGTAGCTCGGAGGTAGAATGCCCCTGAGTTCAATCCCCTCCCCAGTACCACAAAAAAAAAAAAAAAAAAAAGAAGAAAGAAAAAAAAAAGAAAGAAAAAAAAAAAAGAAACCCTTGTGCTTCTGTGGGTTGGGAACGTCCCAGAGCCTCCGTGTTGAAAGCATAGGACCCGAAGTCGATTGGATGGTGGTTCTAGCCTCATCAGGGGAGTGACCCATTGAGAGATTCTTTTTTTTTTTTTGCAGTACTGGGGATGGAACCCAGGGGTATTCTATCTCTGAGCTACACCCCCAGTCCTATTTTTATTCTTTATTTTGAAACAGGGTCTCACTAAGTTGCAGAGGGCCTCACTAAGTAGGCTGGCTGTGAACTCAGTCTCAGTCTCTCAAGTACTGGGATTACAAGTGTGTGCCACCATGCCCGGAATTTTTTATCATTTATTTATTTAGTTTTTTTTTTTTTTTTTTTTTTTTTTTTTTTTTTTTTTTTTTTTTTTTTTTTTTTTTTTTTTTTTTTTGTGGTACTAGGGATGGAACCCAGGGGCATTCTACCTCCAAGCTACACTCCCAGCCCTATCTGGTTTTTAGTTTGAAACAGGGTCCCTCTGGCTAGGTTGATGAGTCTCACTGCATGCTGAGGCTGTCCTCCAACCTGCGAGCCTCCTGTCTCAGCCTCCCAGGTCATGGGACTGATTACAAGCGTGCGCCACGGCGCTGGGCTCAGAGTTCACGGGTGTAAACCAGGCTGGAGAGGTAGCTCAGAGGTGCCAGCAGCAGCCTGCGACCTTCCGCGTTTGTCTCTTCCCTTGCTTTGGGGGAGCTGTGGTTGGGAACGGGGACGGTGGGGGTAGGGGGACTGGTGAGCAGGGAGGGCCCTGCGGCTGCACGTGTCGGCCAGGCCATTCCCTGCCCTTCCACCACTCAGCTGCCTCCATCTCGTTCCCATTCGACAAGGGGCACGGAGTCTGCGGAAGGCCTTGACTCGGGGCGAGCAGCCCCCACCCCTCCGGTTTCTTTGTGTTGGCCTGCAAGCAGCTGAGGCCGGTTCCCTGGGCAGAGTCAGGACCGAGCTGTCTGTCCAGCTCAGCACCCTGCGCTGTCACTGCTAGCCCGACTCAGTCATCTAATGAGAACTCGACACACCTGCTCCTCCAGCAGAGAAGCTGCCAAAGCCCAGGCCAGAGCCCAGGCCAGAGCCCAGCGCCGAGATTAAAGCTCGGTGACCTCAGGACTGGTCACTCCTGGAATGTGGGGTGCGAGCAGGGCCCTGTGGCTGCCGCTGCCGTCCCCCCAGAGGCGCTGTGGGAGGGTGGACCCCGAGTGGGGAGGGCCAGACGCCGACACCCCCACCCTGGCTCTCTGCAGCTAATTCCAGCGGCGAGACCAAACCTCCCATTAGGTCAGCAGGAAGAGCTGGGGTTCCCTCTGACCTGGGTGGGGCTCCTACTTCCTGAGGCCGTGGGCATCCAAGGTCTGCCCTGGGTGGGGAGGGGTATGTTTTGGGGTACTGGGAAGAGACACATTTTATTTATTTATTTATTTATTTATTTATTTATTTATTTATTTATTTATTTATTTATTTGTGGTACTGGGGATTGAACCCAGGAGTGTTCTATCTCCAAGCTACACGACCAGCTCTTTCTTTTTTTTTTTTTTTTTTTTGCGGTACTAGGGATTGAACTCAGGAGCATTCTACCTCCGAGCTACACCCCCAGTCCTATATTTTTTTATTCTTTATTTTGAAACCGAGTCTCACTTAGTTGCAGAGTGCCTCACTAGGTAGCTGAGGCTGGCCGCGAACCCGGATCCTCCGGTCTCAGCCTCCCGAATGCTGGGATTACAAGCGTGCGCCACCACGCCCGGCTCAGCTCTTTCTTTTTTTCCTTCTTTCTTTTAGTGGCACTAGGGATTGAGCTCAGGGGCATTCTACCTCCGAGCTACAGCCCCAGCCCTACTTTTTATCCTTTACTTTGAAACCGGGTCTCACTAAGTTGCTGAGGGCCTCACTAAGTAGCTGAGGCTGGCCGCCAACCTGCAATCCTCCTGTCTCAGCCTCCCAAGTACTGGGATTACAAGTGTGCGCCACCATGCCCAACTTTAGATATTTCTTTCTTTCTTTCTTTTTTTTTTTTTTTTTGCGGTACTGGGGGTTGAACTCAGGGGCATTCTACCTCCGAGCTATACCCCCAGTCCTACTTTTTATTCTTTATTTTGAAACTGAGTCTCACTAAGTTGCAGACTGCCTCACTAGGTAGCTGAGGCTGGCCAAGAACCCAGATCCTCCAGTCTCAGCCTCCGGAATGCTGGGATTACAAGCGTGTGCCACCACGCCCGGCTAGATATTTCTTTTTAAAAGAGGTATATAATGCCGGGCGTGGTGGCGCACACCTGTAATCCCAGTACTTGGGAGGCTGAGACAGGAGGATCTGGGTTCGTGGCTAGCCTCAGCTACCTAGTGAGGCCCTCTGCAACTTAGTGAGACCCTGTTTCAAAATAAGGAATTAAAAAATAGGACTAGGGAGCCGGGCGTGGTGGCGCACGCTTGTAATCCCAGCATTCGGGAGGCTGAGACCGGAGGATCCGGGTTCGCCGCCAGCCTCAGCTACCTAGTGAGGCACTCCGCAACTTAGTGAGACTTGGTTTCAAAATAAAGAATAAAAAATAGGACTGGGGGTGTAGCTCGGAGGTAGAATGCCCCTGAGTTCCATCCCCAGTACCACAAAAAAAAAAAAAAA
>PVLC010040489.1:0-13831 GCA_004027655.1 Graphiurus murinus
CTATCAAGAACCTTAACAGAGAGCCTACAGAGTGGGAGAAAATTTTTGCCAGTTACACTTCAGATAGAGGTCTAATATGAAGACAAAGTAGAAGAAAATATTTGAATATCTTTCAGAGAAGACATTTGCAATACCTGCAGATGATAGCAAACATGCTTCAAGAATAAAGAACTACTATAGATCAATAAGAAAAGCATATATAACCCAATAGAAAATTGCCCAAAGATGTGAACAGATATTTCACTGAAGAAGAAATACATATCATTCATAAATAATAGATGAAGAGATAGATGCTCAATATCATTAGTGATCAGAAAATGCAAATTAAGACTGCAACGAGACCCAGGCGTGGTGACACACGCTTGTAATCCCAGCATTTGGGAGGCTGAGACAGGAGGATCCGGGTTCGCAGCCAGCCTCAGCTACCTAGTGAGGCACTCCGAAACTTAGTGAGACCCTGTTTCAAAATAAGGAATAAAAAATAGGGCTGAGGGTATAGCTCGGAGGTAGAATGCCCCTGGGTTCAATCCCCAGAACCGCAAAAAAAAAAAAAAAAAAAGACTGCAATGAAACATCATTTAATACCCAATCAATTGGCAACAATTTAAAAAAATCTGACAATACCAAAAAACTGAAGAAAAGATGGATCCAAAATATCTTTTTCTTGAATTTAAATGCATACAACTAATGTGGAAAACATTTTGGCATGATCTCCTAAAGTTTCCCATAGTTTTTGAGTAAGCAATTCTAATCCTAGATGTATACCCAAGAGAATTGTGCACAGGTACAATAGGAAGCATGCACAAGAATGTTCAGAGCATATTGTTTACATCATCACAAATCTGGCAATTTAAATGCCCATCAATGGAACAATGGATGAGTAAATTGTGATATATTCACATCATAAAATATTACATAGCCGACAAAACAAATGAACTAAAATGACACACAACCATATGGATGAGGAATATAATAGTAAGAGAAAAATGGTAATTCCCCCCAAACTGCACTCAGAATATTGCTTCTTTGAAGTTAAAATAAAACATACTATCTTAATGAATACACATGTGCAACAAAACTCTGCAAAAAGAAAAAATGAATGCAGAGTTATGGGTACTACTTGAGTTGTGACAGGCAGGTCACTAGGTAGCTGAGGCTGGCCGCGAACCCGGATCCTCCGGTCTCAGCCTCCCGAATGCTGGGATTACAAGCGTGCGCCACCACGCCCGGCTCAATGCAGGTCATTTTAAAGGTCCAGGCTTTTGTTGGAGATGGCGGCTTCATGGATGGTATAAATAATTATTAAAGCTATTTGTTTCAATTCTTTATTGCAATATAACAAGTCACTCAATCTTAATGGCGTAACATAACTTTCGTTACTATTAGAGCTCATGATTCTGTACGGTATGGGCAGGGCACAGAGGGGCTTATCTTTGTTCTATCAATGGCTAGTGTCTCCGCTGGGTGGACTTTAATAGCTGGTGGCTGGAAAAGCTTATTAGTCTAACTTTAA
Organism: Graphiurus murinus; assembly: GCA_004027655.1. NCBI lineage: Eukaryota > Metazoa > Chordata > Mammalia > Rodentia > Gliridae > Graphiurus > Graphiurus murinus. The sequence continues at coordinate 1,514 of PVLC010040489.1, forward strand.
ATGTATTGGATTATCTGTTCTAACAATTCTCCTTTTGCAAGAATCTGTATGCTGTCTTTTGTAGCTATGATTCTAAACTGTCTTATTTGGTTCTGACCTCATTTCCCCCACAAAATATTCCCTTCTCTGTCAGTTAGTGAACTAGGAGAAAGTCGGACTCCAGCCTGTGACAGTCCCAGGTTGCTGAGAGGGTGAAGGTGGAAGAATCCTAGCACGGAGAGGCCAGGGTCAGAAACCCATCTCCACCACTACTCACCCACAATATAATCTTTGGAACCAGGCTTCATTCACCTTCTATACCCCCAAAAGAAGCAACACTAAGAAGATGCCCCCAACCACCACCCAATATAATTCACCTCCCTGGGGCCTTGGTGAGGATGGGGAAGCCAATCTTCAAAGTCAATTAATCTCTGCATGTTTTCTACTTGGGCAGTTTTCGCTTTTTTTGTTTGTTTGTTTTTGAAACATTTCTCACCATATTGCCCAGTCTGGCCTCCAACCCCTGGGTTCAAGTGAATCCTCCTACCTCAGCCTCCTGAGTAACTGTGCCACCATGCCTACATTTCTGGTTTTCTTAGTTCCTCGAACTTATATTGCATTTCTGGAATGAGCTTTATTTTAGCAGAATGCATTGTTCTTTTCACATATGGATGCACTTGGTTTGCTAATGCTTTATTGATGGTTTATTTATGAGCACATTATTCAGTAGTTTTCATTTTGTGCTGTTTTATCAAATTTCTATACTGGGTTAAATCAATTTCATTAAATAAATTGAAGAAGTGTTCTTTATCTATGCACACTAAAAAAATCTAAGTTGCATAGAAATTTTGTCCCATTTGAGATAAATCACCTGCAAACAGATCTTTCTGTCCCTATAGTGTAATTCAGAAAAGATGCAGAATGGTAGAGGCTTCTTCACAAACTTCTGGATCTATTCCATATTTATTGTCTATTTAGACTTCTTATTCTTTTTGCCTCTATTTTAGTTATATTTTCCTTAAAAAGTCACAAATTCACCTAAATTTTCAAACATCTTGGATAGTCTTTTTATTCTTAAAACCATCTTTATCAAAGTATAATTTACATTTAAAAGTTCATTTATTTTTCTAGGCATTCCTATAATCCCAGTACTTGGGAGGCTGAGACAAGAGGATCACAGGTTCAAAGCCAGCCTCAGCAACTTAGCGAGACCCTATTTCAAAGTAAAAAATAAAATAGGGCTGGGGGGGTAGCTCAGAGGTAAAATGCCCCCAAGTTCAATCCCAGTATCACACACACACACACACACACACACACACACACACACACGCACACACACACACATATATATATGTGTGTGTGTGTGTGTGTATATATATATATATATCCATTTTAAGTACAGTCCAATGCACTTTAACAAATTAATGCATTCTTAGCATTTAAAGTCATACTCCAAGGTACCCCGACACCCCTTTTACAGTTAATATCTTTCCCATCTCTCCCCCAAGCAACTACTGGTTTGCTTTCTCTCACTATATCTGTGCCCTTTCTAAAATTTCATATGAATGGAATCAGAATTTGCCTTTTGTGTCTGGCTTCTTTTGCACAGCACAGTACTTTGAAAATGTTTGCATGCACGTACCAGTAGTTCATCCTTTTAAACGACTGAATAGAGTTTACTATGTAGCATTTACCAAACCTTTTATATATTCGCTAGTTGAAAAGCATTCTAATTTATTTTCAGTTAGACAATGGTAGGTTTAAACCTTGGTGCCCCAAAAGGTATTCATATAGTACTAGTCCCTGGAACCTGTAAGTCTTGCTTTATATGGGAAAAGCACACTTGCAAATATGATTAAGGATCTCAGAGTGGTGAGATTGTCCTGCACTATCGAGGTGTGTGCTAAATGGGCTAAATGGAGGCTGTGGAGGAGAATTCGTTCCCTGCACCTTCCAGTCTCTAGCAGCTGCATTGGTGTGTAGCCACATTACCCAGCACCTTGCTTTCTGCTCTGTCTCCACCTCTCCCTCCTTCTCTATGTGTTCATCAAATCCCCCTCTGCCCTTCTATTATACGAATATGTATGATTGGAAGATAATCAGTGGACATTCAGGTCTATGGTTGACTTCATGATAATTTTGTGGGGGGGGGGTGAATTAAGGATCAAGGGTTACTTTCTTGCCTATGGGTATCAATGGTTCCAGTTCCATGTGTTGAAGAGAATCCCCACTGAACGACCTTGGTGCCTTCGAGGGAAGTCCACTGACATATGTTCCATTGACCTACGTGTTTACTTCACAGGAGTCCTGGGCTCTCTTGGTTGTCATAGCTTTGCAACCATGAAATCAAATAGCTTAAATCCTCTAACGTTATCCTTTTTTACAAAATTCTTTCCATGTAAGTTTTGGAATAAGCTTGGTAATTTCTGTTTCCTCTCCTTGCTGGGATTTTAACTGGGTTATTGTGAATCTATAGTTCACTGGGGGAGGTGGGGGGGCATTTGAAATCTTAATTTGACTCCTCTAATTCATGTACATAGTATATCTTTCTATTTATTTTTGTACTTAATTTCCCTCAGCAATATTTTACAACTTTCAGTGTATAAGTATGTATGGATAATTAATATATGATCCAACCCTTGGTAAATCTTAAACGTCAAGGTAGACTGGGCATTCAGGTGCAAAACAAGTCCAAGGATATCTGGTACCATTAACATTTACAGGAGGCAATTTTCCCTTTTCTTGAGGAAGCTGGCTACTTCTGTGGGAACATGGAATAAACAAGCTTTGCATGGCTCACGCTGGTCATGTGAAATATGCACCTCTGAGGGCTACATTGTCCAGGTGCCCTATAGAAAGACTCCCTGAGAACTGCAGACTTGGAAGTCTCACCTGTGCAGAGGATGTGCACTCTCTGGTCAGCTGTCTGCAGGGACTTCCCAGCCTGTGATGCCAGATGTGTTGCTTCCCCCAATTTGGTGAGTGTACTTACTGTATACTGCATGCTGTAGTGTGTTTGTTTACTCTGATTTCTATGCTTGCTCCTATAATCCATTTTACTTCATAATAAATCACCCATTTCTAACAAGTAAAGTCTGGTTACCTGATTCTTTCTTCCAAGCAGAACATGTTTTGTTTAGTCAGCAGGATTGTGATGCAGTTCCTTTTCAGAGACAAGAGCAGAACATGCTAGGTGTACTTGTTCTGACTAGGACTCCAAAGGGGCTGGTGATGGGACTTCCCAGTTGCCTCTGGATGTTGATGATCTCCCTGGTCTGATGTATATATCTTTCTCTGGGGATTTTACATGCTCCTATGACCTTGATTGCTTTTTATATTGAAGTGGAATTTTCTTAATTATTTTTTCTATTAAACTATTATTAAACTGTCTTATACTTTTGTTCATGTGGGAGTGGTTTCATTTTCATCAGCAGATCCAAACTATTAAAACAATTTTGGTGCAACTAGGTAACATTTACAAAGAGCCGGCTTAAAAAATGAAGATTTTAGCCAGGCATGATGGTGCATGCTTTTAATCCCAGTACTTGAGAGTCTAAGACAGGAAGATTGCAGGTTCAAAATCAGCCTGATAATTTAGCAAAACCCCGAGTGACCTAGTAAGACTCTGTTTCAAAACAAAAATAAATAAATAAAAAGAGTTGGGGGTATAGCTCAGAGGTAGAATGCCCCTGAGTTAAATCCTCAGTACCACACAAATAATTTAAAAAAAAACAAAGATTTTATGTTTTGTAAAAATAATCCCGTGTGATTGCTATCTTTGATTGCTTAGCAAAGCCAAATCTTAACAGATTTTAATTTTTGTCCATGCTGTTAACCTACATAGACCCGTAATTATAGTTATCTTACTTAGCCATGGATTCTAAATTTCACTTTAAAAGTAAAAGCTAATTTAGCCGGGCGTGGTGGCGCACGCTTGTAATCCCAGCATTCGGGAGGCTGAGACCAGAGGATCCGGGTTCGCGGCCAACCTCAGCTACCTACTGAGGCACTCTGCAACTTAGTGAGACTCGGTTTCAAAATAAAGAATAAAAAATAGGGCTGGAGGTATAGCTCGGAGGTAGAATGCCCCTGAGTTCAATCCCCAGTACCGCAAAAAAAAAAAAAAAAAAAAAGTAAAAGCTAATTTAATATATGTAAGACTCTTACATAACTGGGATATTAATTATTACTGGCTTCTTTGAATGTAAAAGCGTAAAAACCTTTTAAAATATAAAGCTTAAGAAAACATTTTACTAAGCTAACGTCATCTACATAAAAATTACTAGTAATGATAATCTTTTCCAGGTTTTTATTTGTGTGCTTCTGATTGTATTATAACCATCTTCTTTAAGCAAAGATAATGAAATGTGCCCAGACACTTGGCATTCCAAACTCTGTCAACACATAGATAGATAGATAGATAGATAGATAATTAATGTCTAATTTTTAACGTATATATGTAAACAACTCAAATTTAATGGAGATTTATTTCTCTCATCTAGTATTTTCAGAACTATTGTACGAATGGGATTTGTTTTGTTTCTGATAGTTTTGTTTTATATTTTTATTATTTTTTTATTAATGCATTGTAATCATACATCTTTGTTAGGTACAATCTAGTAAAGGCACACATGCACACATCTGTCATTTAACCCTTCCCCAATTCGTGCCACATTCCCTCCCCTCCCTCTTTCTCAAGTTCAGTTTAGTGATTGACTTTGATATGTTTGTGAAAGTACATCATGTGCGTTAGGGTGTTTCCTTTCCCCCCATCACCTTCAGTTAAGTCACCTTCTTTGCTCATCTAAGGTTTCTCCTTCTTTGTCTAGAGTCCCTCTTATGTCCCACTTCCTCCATAGTTTCCATATATTAGGGAGAACATCCAATTTTTTACTTTTTGTTACTGACTAATCTCACTTAGCATGTTTTCCAGTTCCATCAATTTCCCTGCAAATGAAATAATTTTGTTCTTCTTTATGGCTGAGTAAAATTTCATTGTGTATATACCTCATAGTTTTGTAATCCATTCATCTGTTTATGGACATCTTGGCTGGTTCTGTAGTTTGGCAATTGTGAATCATGTGGCAATAAACATAGATATACATGCATCGGTCTGATAGTTTGGTTTCCATTCTTTTGGGTAGAAACCCCAGAAGTGGTATTGCTGAATCATATGGTAGGTTCATTCCCATTCATCTGAGGATCCTCCATACTGTTTTCCAAAGTGGTTACACTAATCTGCAATCTCACCAACAATGTATTAGCGTTCCTACTTCTCCATACTCTCACCAGTATTTGTTGTTATTTGTGTTTTTGATTATTGCCATCTAATTGGGGTTAGGTGAAATCTCAGGGTGCTTTTGATTTGCATCTCTCTGATTACTAATGATGTTGAACATTTCCGCATACATTTATTGGGCATTTGTATTTCATTTGTGAAGTGTCTATTTAGATCCTTTGCCCATTTTTTAATTGGGTTATTTGTTTTCTTAGCTGTGAGTTTCTTGAGTTCTCTGTATATTCTAGATATTAGTTCTCTATTGGAGGAGTAGCTGGCGAAAATGTTCTTCCATCCTGAGGGCTCTCTGTTGAGGTTCTTGATAGTTTCTTTTGCTACACAGAAGCTCTTCTGTTTAATGCAATCCCAGGTATTGATCTTCCTTTGAGTTGCTTGTGTCTGTGGGATCTTGTTGAGAAAGTTTTTACCTGTGCCTATGTGTTGAATGAAGTGTTGGACCTATGTCCTCTTCAAGTGGCTGCAAGGTCTCTGGCCTGACTTCCAGGTCATTGATCCATCTTGAATTGACTCTTGTGCAGAGTGAGAAAGTGGAGTTTATTTCCATTTTCTTGCATATGGTTAACTAGTTTTGCCAACATCATTTGTTGAAGAGGCTATCTTTTTTCCAGTGTATGTTTTTGGCTCCTTTGTCAAAAATCAATTGACTGTAAGTGTGTGGATTTGTTTCTGAGTCTTCTATTCTGCCCCATTGATCTGTTTTCTAATAAAATCTTTTAACTATTGTCTTATATATTTGACAGAAATACAACTCCTAACAAAACAACCCAAACAGTGTTTCAAGATGACAGACATCACCTGCAAGACAGATAGGCTACAGTACTAACCCCTAGTCATAAAAAAAGGATTGGTGAAACTGACCTTTTGGGTAGCCAACAATTGAAACTTGGAAAGTAATCAGGAAATAATAGCGCTAAGGGGAAAAAAAACAGCCAATGTTTATCCCCCACCTCCCAAGGTCAAATAAGATCCAGGGACTGATGGAACTACTCCATGGATCCTGCAACTCTGATAGGTCACCTGACTTCCCAATCAGGAGTATTGTGAAGACCCCAAAGTCTAGGAGTCACCAGTATCTATTCTACAAAAAGGAGGGTCATTGGAGAGAGGAATGTCCCCAGTGCTGCAAGGGAAGCCATGTGGTCAGCAAAACCTTGACCCATTCTGACAGATGGCACAACTGATACAGAAAAGACTAAGGGAGCCAAGAGGTCCTCACAAAGTCCCTAAGAGTAACTCCTGAGGATCCTTGACTGACCTCAACAGCAAAATAATGAAAAGTTTATGTTTGCCCCTCATGGGGCTATTTGGTTGGTATTGAATACTCGGGAGAAAAGTATAACCAGATACAAGTGTGCTATTTCAGGGATAACAAGAAAGAACTGTCCTGGAGCCATTTAAAAGACCTCCCCCTGATACGGGGGATGATGGTGCATGCCTGTATCTCAGTCCTTGGAAAGCTGAGGAGGAGGATATAGGTTCAAGGCCAGTTTCAGTAACTTAGCAAGCCCTTCAACAATTTAGTGAGAACCTGTTTCAAAATTAAAAATAAATAAATAAAGTAAGGTGGGGGTTGTGATTTGAAGGTAGAATGTCCCTGGGTTCAATCTTTAGTACTGAAAAATAAAAAATATAAAAGACCACACACACACACCCACAATTACTACAAAACTAAATCTGTTCCTCTTGAGATTTTCCAGGTCCAGGACCACTAGACACAACAGAAAGGGAAGATTCCTATTCCTATACCAAATAGATAGGAACAGAAAGAAGAGCAGTCTCATAATGTCCACTGTAACCTCAGTACCATAGAGAAACATATTAATGATTTTGTTGACCAGCAAACCAAGATAACCAGGCTTGTTAATGTTGACCCAGCAACTCTGATGACAGGTTTAGCCCAATAAGGGTACCAAAAGTGTAGACACGTAGGAGAAAAAGCCACATACAGATCATCATGTTCCTGGGCCATGTCTTTCAGTGGTGTTAACTTGTAATCTGTCAGCAAAGAACCCATCTCAACAACTGAAGCCAGTTTCTCTCTGACTCCTTTAGATCAGTTAGGATGACACTTCCCATCCCTGGGTAGGAAGGGCCATTGTCCCTTGTCAGCTCAAATCAGCTCTAAGGAGACAGATCTTAGCTCCTCGTCAACCCTTAAGATGATGGGCTGGAAGTCTCAGAGGGGAATGAGCTAGGATAAAGGAAATATGTAAAAGGGAGACATAAAGAAAAACTGGAAGTATTAACTAAGCCTCCTTTACATAAATAAGCTAGAATGCTGCCTCCTGACAATAACAATAATTTACATGTATTACCTGAAACTGATGTTGCTGTGTTAGCCACCACTTTTTTGGTAGATTCTAGATTGATCATTTATGCTCATGTAGAAACCAATAGATTGCTTGTTTGATAACTAAAACTCTTATTGACACTGCTTTAACTTGAGCTACAATAAATGAGAACTAAGTGAAGTACACCAAGCTGTATTTAAAAATAGAGCAACTATAGATCATTTGTTACTGCTTCATCATCTGAGGTGCAGAAAATTTCCCCCAGATGTATTCTTTTAATATTACTAATAATTCAAAGAAGATAACTAGCTTAATATATGACATTCAATAGCAATTAGATCATATAACATATTTACAGGGTTTCTTTGGTACATCATGGTTAGCTTCTTATTTACTTATTTATTTATTTATTTATTTAGCCCTAGGGATAAAATCCAGGAACATTCTACCTCCAAGCTACACCCCAATCCTACTTTATTTTTCATTTTAAAACAAGGTCTCACTAAATTGCTGAGGCTGGCTTTGAACCTGAGATCCTCCTGTCTCAACCTCCCAAGTACTGGGTTTACAGGCATGACACATGACACCTGGCACATAGTTATCTTCTTGGGGAATTTTTTACATGATTTGCTATTATGCTTGTTTCTTGAATTATGCCTGTTATTTGTTTACTGCATAATATGTAATTGTTTACCTAAATGCTTAGCTATATGTATACCTCACCACCATCTTTAAAGCATTACTTCCAACCATAAAGTTAAAAGTATAGTTGGTTTGTACAGTTTAGAGGCTGGGTGTATGGATAGTTAATAAACTGTCCAAATGTTGGTATCAACAAGCACATACATCAGCAAGCACATAGAGCACAATGCCCTGCACCATGACCTCAAGGTAGACTGGGAATGCAGGTGCAGAACAAGCTCAAGGACTTTTGATATCATAAACACATAGGGGGAGGCAATTTTTCCTTTTCTCAAGGAAACTGGCCACTTCCTTGGGAACACTGAATAAACAAGCCTCACATGGCTCATGCTGAGCATGCAAAATATGTACCCCTAAGGACTACATTGTCTGGGTGCCTGACTTATGGACTCCCTGAGGACTGCAGACTTTGAAGTCTCACCCATGGGGACCTTTCCAATGGGGACTCTGGTCGGCTGTCTGCAGGGACTTCCCAGCCCATGATGCTACATGTTCCTGCTTACCCCGATTTAGTGAGTGTACATCCTGTATCCAGCATGCTGAAATGTAATTGTCCATTTTGATTTCTATGCTTGCCTCTACAATCCATTTTCCTTCATAATCACTCTTGTTTCTAACAAGTGAAGTCTCACAACCTGATTCTTTCTTCCAAGTAAAACAGTGTCTCTCACACAATCTGCTATAATTATCCTTATTATTAAGGTTATAATGTGCTTGCAACTGGTATTTTAAATTACAATTTTCAATTATTTATTACTGTCTTTAGAAATCTCTTCCTAGGATTTCATGCTGTTTCTTATAAATAATATTCTGCGAGAACTTTCTGTTTTACTAATGCTGCTAAGCATTTTCTTTATGTTATTAGCTTTTAAGCAAATAAACACTTCAGTTTGTTCAATAAACCTATTGAGTCTTCATTTTCTAATTTGTTAAGTTTTGCTTTGGTCCTTATTATATTTTCCTTTTACTTTCATTAGGTTTATTTTGTTACTCTTCTCTTATTTAATTATTGTCATGGCTTCGCACTGTGACCGCTTAACTAAGCTGAAAGAACCATATTTCACAGAATAGCCTTCCTTATATGGTTGTGGGTTAGAGTTGGCCCCAAGGGTAATTTACACAGAGTTTGGAAGACAGGAGTGAAGTAGCAGACATTTGCTTAAACCAAAGATCAGTGGAGGACCAGGTCTACTGCAGTTCTACTGGTAGACCTTGCTGGCATGGGCAGCAGCCTGGCCCTCAGCTCTCACTGCCTTTTTCTGCTTCTTAGACTTCTGGTCCTATGCCCTGGGCAGCTGGTGCCCATCTACTAGAAGTTTGAGCATAGACTGGGGTTCCCATTTATCCTCACAGAACCTAGTTTGCTTTCTTCTCCCTCATCAGATCCCTCTCTCTTCCTGATAAAAACTTAATCTGAGGATTTTCATTGGAATAACCAAAGGTTTGGTTGTAGGTTATTACTATAAATTTCTTTTGACCTTGGTTAGTGCTCTAAGTAGATTGTTTTCTCATTTTATTACATTTCTAATTATGTTACTAACAATTTATATATTAACTTTACATTTCATAGTTTTATCTTTTGCCACCATTTATCTTAAGATTTTTTAAAATTTTGTCATGATGAAATAGACAAATAGTTTGCATATGAACATTTGTGTCTTCTATTTTCAAGTTCTTATTGATCCATTTCTCAGTTTTATTTCTATGAGCAATCTTTCAGAATGGATGGATTACTTTCTGAACACAGGCAAGCCTAAGAATGTCCCTTCATTGCCTTCCACCTGAATAATAATTAGGATGGGTAACTAAACTGTATTTGTTTGTTTTTTGTTTTGTTTGCTGGTCTAGTACCCATCTCTACTTTTCAGGAACCACATACCTCCATTTTCCATTCAGTGTGGAGATGATACCATCCCCAAACCCCAAGGGTAGACCAGTATGTGATATGAAAGTATGGCAACCTCCTCGCGACTCAGCAATGGGAATTGACTAATGCCAGGCCAGTGAGAGTCACTCTTCCTGAAATATTGGAAAAGACATGTCCTAGAGCTACTCATGGCCACCTGGGCCATCATATGGATATTACCCCTGAGAAAAAGTCAACTCACAGTAATGCAGACATGAGAAGTGACAGGAAAAAAAGAACACCTGGACCCTCCAGAAAAGAAAACTTGTTTATTCACAACTAAAACTCCAAAGGTAGACTCAATTACTGCTAGTATCTAATTTCAGATTATTCTTCTCCTGTTGCATTGGGAATATTAATGGCAGACCAAGCCATTCTCCCTGAAAATTACTAAAACAAAAGTTAAATAATTTTTTAAAGCATAAACCAACAAGTACAAATAAAATGGAAGAGGAACAAGTGGTAACAAAATACTCGTATTCTAATACCAGCCGAATGGTATTTTCCAACATACTGGGGAAAATCAAAACTCAAACAAATTGTTACAGAAGATCAAATATAGGTTAATTGGACTTCAGAGGCCCCCAAAACCCAAGAATCATAAGTGCTAGATGTCCCTGAAAGTGAAGATGTAGGTGAGGCCAAAACTTTGAGGTTTGGTTAAAAGTCTCCCTCTGCCCCTAAGCTGGTCACCAACTCCAGTACTCAAGTGATCTTCCTACCTCAACCTCCTGATCTCTGGGACCATAGGCATGTGCCACTGAGTCTAATTGGCTGAAAGTCTTTGTGAGAGGTTATTAGACCCCTAATATCCTCTTTCACCCCAGCAGAAGATCAGTATTTCCCTTTCTAAAGAGATTGAAATAGAGAAGCTCTGAATTCAGCAGCACTAATGATGGGGAGAGAGAGAATTCCATCCCATAAATAGGGGAATACATGAAGGGAGAAGTCCTCTCCCTCAATTCAGCTCCCACACTCCTGAAGCAGGACTTACGCATCAGCCCCCATCCTGGGCAGGAGATGGAAGATCCGTCTCTGATTAAGTCAATAAATGCCAAGAGAAAAGATCTAGAGATACTAATCTTCAATGGCACCCCCAAAGAATGAGCCCAGCCAGATTGCCCTTGAATGTCACCCACATCAAAAACTTCATGCACACACAGTTTCCAAACAGATATTTAGAGATCCACTCTTAAAGATGCACAGACAGCCAATAATCGTCAACATTATGATAAAGGATATTGACGAAAATAAAATGGAGTTATCCGGGCGTGGTGGTGCACGCTTGTAATCTCAGCATTTGGGAGGCTGAGACTGGAGGATCCGGATTCAAGGCCAGCCTCAGCTACCTAATGAGGCACTCCACAACTTAGTGAGACCCTGTTTCAAAATAAAGAATAAAAGATAGGGCTGGGGGTGTAGCTCGGAGGTAGAATGCCCCTGAGTTCAATCCCCAGTACCATAAATAAATAAATAAATAAATAAATAAATAAATAAATAAATAAATAAATAAAATGGAGTTTATTAATTATCAATGTTAGTTACAATATGTGTGAACATGTTAAAAGGAGTTTTTGCTTCTTTGGAGAGGAAAGAGATTAATTAGTGAGAGGTATAAAAACTAAGCAACCAAAGCTGGACAATTAATAACTCCAGGGAAAACAAAAAGTTGCATAAGATGAGAAATGTGATCATAGTAGCCTACATGGCTCAGCTGAAAAGAATGGACTATATTGTCTTAATGTCAAGACTAAACATTGGTCCAACCAAAAAGATGATATAATTCTATTGGAAGGCCAAAAGGAAGTCAAGTACATTTCCATAGTAGGAAACCAAGAATAATATATAGTTCTACCCCCCCCAAAAGGCAATACAAGTATTTCAAGATATGGAAATATGATATTTCAAGATATGGAGACTAACATCACAGAAAGAGTTGAAAGTGGCTGCCTTTGAGAAGTGTGACTCAGGGGAGATGAAGGATAGAATTACTAGACTTTTTTTTTTTTTTTTTTTTTGCGGTACCGGGGATTGAACTCAGGGGCATTCTACCTCTGAGCTACACCCCCAGCCCTATTTTTTATTCTTTATTTTGAAACCGAGTCTCACTAAGTTGCGGAGTGCCTCACTAAGTAACTGAG
>PVLC010040490.1:0-13790 GCA_004027655.1 Graphiurus murinus
GCATTTGAAATGCCCAACACCCAGGGATAAACTGTAGGTTAGGAACACTGTCAACTCATGATATGACTGAGACAACTTGCCCAGAGATAGAAAAAACAGCAAGACAGAGAGCCAGGACTCCAGAGTCCACTGACTGTTAGTCAGACTTCTTTTCCAGGTAGTTTCTATCAAATGTCCTTTCCTTTAAATTTTCCAACTTGGAATATGAACTATAAATTTGACTGCAGTCCTAAGGTGTGAAATTTGTCAGATGGACTTCTCTTCTATCCTACTGCCTTTTCCCACTCAAGGCTGAGGTCCAGGTTGGCACACTCTTTTCCTCTGCCTGTGTATATGCTGGTACTGATTTTGCTTTGGGTTTCCCTAAGTGCACCCTTCAGTAAGGGTGTAGACCGCAGAGTACAGTTTTGTATGTCTCAAAGATCCTTGGGGTCTTGGTTCCAAATGCCTCCACTCTAGCCCCAGAAAATGTCCCAGAAAGAACCACAGCATGACTCTCCTTTACTCATCTAGATAGCATTTATCTCTGACTCCCCTGAGTTTCCCTCAATGCTTGAGAGCCCAGCTATAGACCCCTTCTTGAATACTTAGGCAAAAGCAACATCATCATCCATTAAGTGCCACTGCTCTGAGTACTTCAGACACATTTAATCTTTTTCTTACTTTTCTTTTTTTGTTTTGTTCTGGGTTGTTTGTTTGTTTAATGGAATGGTGCAAAGGATCAAACCTAGGACCTTGCACATACTAGGGAGGCACTCTACCACTGAAGTTCACACCCTCGGATCACCAATTTTTTTTCAGGCCGGACTCTAACCTGAAATGCTCCTGCCTCAGCCTCCTAAGTAGCTGAAATTACAGGTGTGCTGTGCACACATTTAATCTTTTAACCCTTACAACAACTCTGGGTGTCAGGTGTTGCTACAATCACTACTTTATATAAACACAACAGGATGATATGGAGACATCATATGGCTAATAGAGTGGTGGAGCCCATTGACTGTGGAGTACACATGGAGAGATATTGCCCTTGATTATATTTTGCCTCTACATGCTTATATAAAGGTGGTTTGTCTTCTTTATCTTTGATTTCTGGAGGTTTCGTAACTGGAGGACTATCACCAATCTCATCACAACGACACTCCAAATCTCTATAAAATATTTTTGGCCAGATATAATATGTAGTGTAGAAAACTTTAAGACTCAGAAGCATGAGAAAATTAAAATCATATAATGACAATCTTATATATGTTCTGAGTGAAATCTTCTAGGTAACTCTCACATTCTCCAATAACACTCCAACCTCAGTACATGCCTGTCAACTGCAATCACTACCAACAGACAGTGGGAATCACTGTACAGAGGATCACCACGTCCATGATGTTTTCTTCTGTTAGCAGGACTTGTCCTAGTGTACAGTAGACACATCACAAACCTCATCACTTAGCCAAGAGAGTTGGTTACACAATTCAAAAACAGTGAGAATACTAAGAGTAGGAAGATCTAGAACATTTTTATTAGAAACAAATGTAGTAAATTTTTCAAAAAGAAATGTTAGAAAAAAAATGCCCAATGTGTGCAGAGTAAAAAGCTTCAAAGAAAAAAACAAAAAATCATGAGGGCAGGGAAATGTGTGTGTGTTTTTGGAGGACAGGGGGGATGGTGAGGGATGTCCACTAGCCTCCTGTCAGTTCCAGAAAAATTCTGGAGTCTGTGTCAGCACAATTAAAGCAGTGCTGATGAAAATGCTAGTCAAAATGTAAGGGGATCCATTTAAATATTTTAAATTTTTAAAAAGCACCAAAGTATTTTTCCCCCATTCTGTCACAGCCATTTCCTGCCAACCTGTTCCTTCAGCTATTTTCTCCATCCCAACTTCATACAGGTGACCATCTCAGGCTGAGAATGGAAGCTGAATCTGCCACCCCTGCTCCCAACCTCAAAGCCAGGCATCAAACTGAATGCAACAAAATTCAGAGAGGGAGAACTGTGACATATTTCTAGGCTGGCACAGCCTGGCTGAATCTACATATTAAGGTTGTCTCTCTTTTGTTCCTATAAATTGTTAACACTGTGTAGTATGGGCAAAGGCAGAATAGCTATCTTCCCAGTTTTAGCCAAGCTGTAACTAAGTAAATTTTTCCTTTTTATGTCATTTTCTCTTATTTCTGATGTGGGCCAGTGACCATATGCAGTAAGTCCATATCCTCCTCATTCAGGCCTCAGACCTAGGAACCAGTAACAAGAAATAGCATGCTTATATTTTTTAAAAAATCTATGAACTGAAAGGACCTAAAAAAGGAAACAAATATAGATACCAATGCTACGGAAATGTTCATTAAGAACTGAGACCATCAAAGGAGAATTGTCTAAAAATATTTCCAGTATAATGAAACACCGTTGAACCATATTTTATCACTTAACTTTATGTTGGACACATTATCTCAAGAATATAAATACGGTACTCTGAAATCACTCTCCATATCTCTGCAGTATTTCATTGAGTTGCTTCATTAAACAATCCCTATTATTAGACATAAAGTTATTTAACTATCCATTCCTCCCTCCGTCCCTTTCTCCTGTGTGTGTATGTGGTATTGGGGATCAAACCCAGGGGCATTCTACTAAAGAGCTACATCCCCAGCACTTTTTATTTTCCATTTTGAAACAGCATCTCACTAGGTCGCTGAGGGCTTCAGAAATTGCCAACTGTCAATGCTTTCGGCTGTTCTCTTCATTTTATCATATAGCACAATGTGTGTGTATTGTATGTGTGTTTCTGTGTGCATGTATACATGTGCATACAAAATCATTCTTTAGTGATTTCATAGAACAAAAGAAATATGAAGTACATCAATGAAGAAATTTAGTGACTTCATTTTGGTCTGACTAGTCTTAATCCTTCTTTTCTCCTCAAGCTACAATTCTGTCCAAGTAGAAAAAAAAAAAAAAAGATACCCTCATCATATATTGAAACATACACGCTAAAGACAAAAACATACACACTATCCCTTTTGTAAGAATGGGAAACAAAAACAGCTCAATAGAACACCATCAGATGATCAGAGCAAACAGTAAACTAGTCCTTAGGAAGGCTTCATTTACTGACCCAAGTGAGGTGATAAGCTGGGGGCTCTCAATACTCCAAGGCACTGACCACATCTGAAATGTGTCAACTGCATTTTAACTTGGAGGGAATTCTAAGCTTTGGAATGCTGTTAACAAAAATTCCAACTCTGTCAGTCAAGCATACTGAAATAGGTGACATTAAGTATATAAACTGTTCACATTTCTAAAGTTAATTAAAATAGCATGTTTTTCTACAAACATACAAATACAAAGATTATTTCCTGGATAAGGATTTACATTTTTCTTTAAATTTGACAATATATGACACATAGAGGTAACTGACTATCCTTCTAATGGCTGATGACAAGGTTAATGGACAATTTATCCAGGGCTTCCTTGCTTTAGGATCCAAAGGAGATTTATGTCACATTGGTTACAGTGACAAATTCACTGTCAAGCACTTGGAGGGGAGACAAGTTAGAGAAGTGAGAATGGGAAGAAACACAAAGACAAATAAAGAAGTACAGGAGAAGTGCTCCGTAGTATGACAGAGCTACAAACATGTGGAGTAGATGGCAGAAAAGGTAGGTGAGAGGAAGTGAGTGGTAAGGTGTGGTTGAAAATGGTTCCAAAAAGAAAAGGATAATGCATATGAAGCAGTAGTTTGGGAGGAAGTGAAGAAGAGGAAGAAAGAGAAGAAAAGGAGTTCTCAATAGATAGGAGAATTTGAAGGAAATGAAGCTAAAGAAAGAGGCTGACTGTGTGGCCTCAAAGTCACAAACTAAGGAATTACAAATGTAACCTGAGTTGGGTGTGGTGGTACATGCCTATAATCCCAGTACTTGGGAGGCTGAGACAGGGTGATCAAGGATCAAGGACAGCTTCATCAATTTACTGAGACTTCCAAGTAACCTAGCAAGACTGTGTTTTCAAATAAAAAAATAAATCAGAGGCTGGGGGTATTGTGTTATGGGCTAACCTGAGGCCTTAGCCTTAGCAGAAGAAACACCATATTGCTACTAGGTAACCCAGCTAGTCACACATAACTGCTTGTATGGCTTCTGTAATTTCTGCTTCACTCGCCTTTGCAGGAAGAGCCCATTAGGAACTTTCCATCCTTGTCACAACTGGGATGTATATAATAGAAGGATCCATCTTTGTCACAACCAGGATATGTATGTAATAGAAGGTGTTGACGTGGTTTGTTGAGCCCCTACACAATACTGTTTTGTGCCTTCTGAATGTTACGCTTGGATACCATCCTTGATGTGCCACCCTGTTGTGAGAACGTGAACTTTTCACCCATAAGCTTGCAGTTTGTCTTTATAAACAGTTCAGAACCAGCCTCAGTTACTTAGTGAGGCCCTTCACAACTTAGTGAGACCCTATTTCCAAATAAAGAATAAAATAGGGCTTGGGAAGAGGCTTGGAGTTAGAATACCTCTCGGTTAAGTCCCCAGTACTGGAAAAAAAAAAATTTATCTTGTCTAGCTACCTAAACCAAGGGAAAATAGAACTGGAAAACATTTAGTTAAAAGAAACCCAGGGGCAATTTAATATTTATTTTAATTATAGATAATAAATATCTATTATACAGTTAAGATTATTTTTCACCAAAAATGAACAAATTAGATACTAGCTTCTATGTAAAAATGCTATATTCTAATCATCATTCTTTTATTATGCATTCCCTCTTCTACAACATTCCTTATGTTTTGCTACTAAACATAAAAAAGTCTTCTTCAAGAAAAGAGAATGAGAAATTCTGGAAGATCCTCTAACGTGTGATATACCAACCATGAGGCCATTTGAGTATAAAACAGCCACTGTGCACGGTCCTAAAGAGAAGCAGCACGTACAGGTGATTCATCTCCCTTCTACATGAAAGCTTCCAGAGGTGCTCCATCAGGTACCTTCCCCTTTAGATTCTTTTTTTTTTTTTTTTGTTCCATTTTTGGATGGGGACGGGTCCCAGAGGTAGAATACTTATGGACTATATTCTCAACCCTTTTTATTTTGAGACAAGGTCTCACTAAATTGTCCTGGATGGTCTCAAAATTATACTCCTCCTACTTCAGCCTCCAAAGTAACTGGGACTATAATCCTGTGTCAAATCGTTTGCAGTCTTTCTTTTGAAGAGGCATATTCCACCTCATTTACTGAGGGAGGAAACTACTGTTCAAAGATTCAATTACTCAGAGGCTCTAACATAGTTTTGCTCCCATACATAACGAGTGCCTAAAGACCTAAGCAGTTAGGATAGAAAATACCCCAAGTAGCTGGATTGGGGATTGTGTCCTGCTGGTTAGCACTGAACCCACTGTCCGTCTCACTCTAACAATACTAATGTTCACACAAGGCCAATTACACAAGCAACTTGGATACAACATTCGAGTGTCTGCTGATGTAAAGACTTTACCATAGACAATAGAATATTCTCTACTGTCAGAATAGAAACGTAAAAATCTTTAGCCAACAGAAAAATTCTCTGATTTTTCTATTCAATTCTCAAAAATTCCCAGAGGATGCCAGGAGTCCTTAACATATTAGAATGGAAAGTGAGACTATTGCAAAACTACAGTCATCAAAGATTCAGAAAAATAGTTGAACTCAAACCTTTGAAACATCTTCGTTAACACAATCCATTTATAAATTTTGTAAGCTCTACAGATTGAAAACAGAACTGCTCTCCATGGAGAAACTCTGGGTGGATTTATGATGGTCCACCTCAAAATAAACTTCCTGGGAATACAATCACATAAGAGAAAGCAAATTTCTTTATGTGTTAATGTACCCTGTTCTTTCAAAGAAACCATGCTGAATACAGGCTGTGATGGAGAAAAGTAACCAACCACATGAGTACTGAATGGTAGGTGTTAATTACTTCATATAAATATGTCCTTTAATTATGGTGACAATAAGAGATAGTTTTGTGCAAGGTGAAATAAAAAAAGGATCAAGAGGAACTAGACAAGATATATGGAAAATAAATGATAATATGTTTTGTTATTTCTATTACCTGAAACAAAATTCCACCCTAGAATGGTTTTATAGAAAGTACTACTATCTTTAACTGGTCCCTATGTACATCAACTTGTTTTCTAACTAAATGTGTGTTACAAAAGAAGAAAGGGGGGGAAAAATCTGTAAATGATATTGATATAGTCTAATAAATTAATTCGGTCTAAATAAGAAGCTTGATCCTTATTGTGTGGCATCCTACCAAAAGAAATGACTGTAATTAAAAACTGGATAAGCAAAAAATAAATGCTCTGTCCAGGAGTAATGACTTATTATGAATTAAAGTGCTTTACATCAATCCACACCAGTGCAAAAGGATATTTAGCTGCACACAGGTATAACAGAAAACAGAAGAACTACGCATAGCTTCTTGATCATCCAGATTTGCATGATGTTGAAGGATTCAAGCTAAATGAAAAGACCATGCAGAGAGGCCTAAAGTATGTTAATTCCATAATTGGACACCTTTAGATAAGTGGTAATTAACTTCTGAAAAATCTTCAGGGAATGCCATGAATGAGTAACTTTATGATATGAAACACAGAGACCTTAACAGTAATACTGTTAGATTATATGAAGTGAATCTGTATTCCTAAAATTCAAATTCTTTTTGCCAGTAAGCTGTTTATTATTTGTTTCCAAATGGTACATATTTCCTCTGCAATGAGGAATTTTTCAAAGCAGTTTACTAAAACAAACATATATATGAATAAAAATTCCTGAGAAACATCCTCAGCTCACCTTCATCACTTGTTGCCTGCTGCTTCACCAGAGTCATTGGGGATCTGGCTGGAGGCTTATTAAGTGGATGACGCCAGCTCTTAGCAGTTTTGGTCTCTCTCTCTATTACCTGGATATTGAACAAAAAGGGAAAAAAATTAACATAATAAAAATAGATTTTAAGCAAAAAAAATAAAATTTAGTTCACAATAATTTAAGATAACGTAATTATGATGAAACCTGGTGCTTATTTATCTCATTAAGAAATTTAAAATCAGCCAGGCGTGGTGGCGCACACTTGTAATACCAGCATTTGGGAGGCTGAGACTGGAGGATCGGGGTTCACAGCCAGCCTCAGCTACCTAGTGAGGCACTCCGCAACTTAGTGAGACCCTTTTTCAGAATAAAGAATAAAAAAAATAGGGCTGGGGGTGTAGCTCAGGGGTAGAATGCCCGCAGGTTCCATCCCCAGTACAGCAAAAAAAAAAAAGAAGAAGAAAGAAAGAAAGAAATTTAAAGTCAAAAGAAAGAGGAAACATTCTCTTAATCATTTTAAGAAGAGATCAATTAGCTCTCCTTGCACTTAATCTTTTTGCTAATGTTGCTGGTGATTGAACTCAGGAGCACTCTATCTCTGAGCTACACACCTAGCCCTATTTTATTTTTTATTTTGAAACAAAGTCTCACTAAGGGAGGGGGGCACTTAGTGGCCCTCACTAAGTTGCTGAGGCAGGCATTGAACCCGGGATCCTCCTGTCTCAGCCTCTCAAGTACTAGAAATACAGGTGTGCTACAATACACCCAGCTCCTTCAATTTAATCTTAAAATACTAACTGCAGAGTAGGCATGTAAAACCTGCAATATGCTTAGTAGTAGCAAGCTTTCAAAAGACCTTTAAAATGAGCCTAAACCTAGAAATATGTACTCAAAAAATTACTAAGGACTTTGGTGTTGCGTCATCAACATTGTTATAATATGAACATTTGGCAGATAATCTTGCTTTTAAACCTTATAGAGATGGAACTACTGCCAAGATGAGAATGTATACTTCCATCCATTCAGAAATGAGTGTCACACACAAAAGATCAAACAAGAAATAAAAAATATCTTAATGATACTTGCTGCCATCGTGAAGTCGTGTAAGTCATAATAATACTATTTTCAAGCTTTTCGTAGACACCTTTCCAAATATATTTGGCCATTTTTTTCATTTTTCATTTTTTTAAATAAATATTTTATAGTTCAGTGGAATACACAATCCTATATGAAATGATATTTGAGAACATGGTATTCAAAGCTATCCTTTTATATAATCTGCCTTGCTATACTAAAGAATATGAAAAGAACTGCGGTAAGTTTAAAGGATCAGGAAAAATTAAGACATGGGTTTGATCAGCAACCAGAGAAGCTTGCAAGCTCAGACAACCGAGACTCTCCTTATGAACCCAACTGAATTCCCTATTGAAACTATGCAGGCCACAAGAGGTTCTGAATGCTGACACAGCCCAATCCTTGCTCACCTGATAGACTCCCAATCTTATGGCTATAGAATCTGTTTTGCTGAAAGCATATAATATTAATATTGAAGAAGTACATTGGAGAAACAGGATAGCACCACCCAAAAAGTCAGCATGGGGGACTTGGTAATCTAGAGGCATCTTAATTTGTCTGAGCAGCAAAAGGCCAGTATCCACAAATGGGAAAGAACAGAAAAGACACCCTGGTATTATGTATTCAGAGACCTAAAGGAAAGATTCAGAGGAAAAACGGACCAGGAGAACAATAATGTTAGAAGAGAGGCTGTGGAAAGCAGAGCCTCAGAGACAATAAATGGAAGGAGGAGGAGAAGGTAGAGTACAGCAGATGAATTCTTCCCAGAATAATTAATATTGCAGGTGATAGACCATTCTAGATATCAGTATCAATATGGTTGCAATTTGCTACAGTAGTTTTCCAAGATGGCACTACTGGAGGAAACAAAGTAAATGCTATAGAATGTCCCTCTGTACTATTTCCTACAAATGCATATAATCTACAATTATCTCCAAAAATAGACATTAATTCTTTAAAACTATAAAACAAAACGTTAACACAGGGCCAGTGCTCTATGTTCTAAATCACAAAGATGTGAGCCAGAACTTACAGAAAGCTTACATACTAGTTGCTGAAGAAAATGTGCTTTAAACAAATAATGTAATTTATTTTTGCCCTACAGCAAGATTTCAGGGCACAGCCTATTGTTTAAGAAAGCATTTTCAACATACAACAAATACAGAAAGAACAGATCTTGCCACATACACTGGGGACTTTGAAGCCATTTCTTTCTTCACTGAGGACAGTTGGGATCTCTCCAAATTCAAGGCCACTCCCATGGCCCTCCAAGTCACTCTCTTCTCCCTCTGTAAAGGCACCATTACTCTCTGCCACTGAGGAACACGACTCAGGTGACTTTGGCCATGGAAGCTTCAGTGGGTCTGATTCCTTGACTTTCATGTGGCAACTAGATAATGGTATGGAGTGATTGACCTCACTAGGCAAAGATGGTGTATTTGTACCATGGACGTTTTCACCTTCAGTTTTTATTTCCCCCATTCCAGATGTACTTAAGTAGTTATTTCCTGAGGAGTAAAACAAAAGACAATTAATAAATTTTGCATTGTATTATTCTGAGTAGAATTATTCCCAAATAATGTTTTATCTTCCAACGTGAGACTTGGCTGTTGGGGGAAAAAAATACAAAATAAGGGATTAAAAAGAGGTTATATTGCTGACTGATAATAAAATGCAAGATAATTATAATAACTATCAGGCAATAATAATAACAATCTTTTTTAACGTGTCTATGTGGAGGGGAAGGGGTAGACTGGGAACGGAGCCCAGGGCATTCTATCTATGAGCTACACCACCAGCCCTATTTTAGTTTTATTTTGAAACAGGGTCTCACTAAGTTGCGGAGCATCTCCCTAAATTGCTAAGGCTGACCACAAACCTGTGATCATCCTGTCTCAACCTCCCAAGTACTGAGATTACAAGTGTGTGTCACCACGCTGAGCTAAAACAATAGAAATTTGAAATCTACCTAAAAATTTGAATTATACCCAAAAATATCGTAGTAAAAGCTGTTATTCGTAAAACATTCCAGTTCAAAAAATGTATGCAACTGACAAAAGTCAAGGTCATATAGATGCAGTAAAAATTGTTTTCTACACTAATCCTATATCACATATTGACATCATATAACATTATAAAGCACTTCTCTTTGCCTGACATATCTATTCACCTACACATACACACACACACACACACACACATACACACACCCCTCTTTGTATCACATACTAGTTCTGATGATGAATCCAGTCAAGTCTCCCACCTGGGTATCAAAATGCAAAGATGCAGATAGAACTAACAGACCAAATCCTACAGCAATTCATAAAATGCATAGTTACACCCAGAATGAAGAAAGTAAGTTGAGGAAAAACAAAGAAACGTTCATATGTACCACATAACTGTCTTCTCTGCATTTGTGGCCATTCTCTTCCCTACCTTTTTGATTTTGCTATCCTCTAACCATTCTTTACAGCTCAATTCAGATAGCACTTATGCCAGGAGACCAGACTTGTCCAGCTGGGTATATTCCTGGTAGACAAGCAAAACTCTATGCCACAGCTACCAAGCCATCTGCCACAATGAATTATAAGTCTATGTTAATTTGTCTAGTTCTCCCCTGAAGTATGAACTTATTTGAAAAAAGCCTATGGCTTAAACTCTATTCAAAAATATACTTGCAAGGCGAGGCATAGTGGTGCGTGCTTGTAATCCTAGTACTTGGGAGGCTGAAACAGGAGGATCTGGGTTCTCAGCCAGCCTCAGCTACTTAGTGAGGCCCTCCGCAACTTACTGAGACCCTGTTTCAAAATAAAGAATAAAAAATAGGGCTGGGACTGTAGCTCAGAGGTAGAATGCCCCAGGTTCCATCCCCAGTACGGGAAAAAAATAAAGAAAGAATAAGAAAAAAAAAAATAGGACTGGCAGCATAGCCCGGAGGTAGAATGCCCCCGGGTTCAATCCCCAGTGCCACAACAACAACAAAAAAAAATTACTTGCAACAAAATATATTTGCAACAAGAAGATAAGGAGGCTGGATAAACAACTGAAAAGCAGTTTATCTAGGACTATGTAAGGGCTTTTAATCTAAGTGGAGTAACAGAAGAAAAAAATACAGGAAAGACGTAAGCTAAGCTAAAGAATGACAGTTACTGCCATAGGGAGAACTGACAGCAAGAGCGCTTGGAATGGACCCTAGTAATTTAGGAAGGAAGCATTCTGTGTAGTAGTGGAGTCAAGAGACATGACATCCTAAATGAGGAGGAAGCAGGAAAGAGTTGGATTTATAGGAATCCCACTATTAAAGGATTTACAGCATGAAGAATATGAGACTTTGGAAGACAGGAATTAACAACTACCTTGATTATTAAAAGAACAAAAACCCCAACAGATATTAAATAGGCAAAACATTAATGCAGGTTCAAAGAAATAGGCTATAAAGATGGAAAGTAAAGTAGCTCAGACTTTTAAATGAGGGCTTTACTTTAGAGGAACAGCCAGGAGACCATATAAACCATTTCATTAGGTTGATCTTTTATTTTTGTTGTTCTTTTTTAAACCTTACTTTTATTTTCTTCTTAAAATTAAGTCAAAAGCTAAAAATATGCAAAGAGTTATCTGTAATTGGTTTTCTTTACTTCATGTGAATTCAGGAGAGGCATTCCAAAAATGTATTGCATATTGTAAATTGAGTTGTACTAAAAAAAATTACATTTTAGAAGGCAACTATGCTCGCCACTATACCACCAAAGCCAACCAAAATTTCATTTTAAAATCTTCTTTTTATTAAACCTAATATACACTGCTAGCTGTTTGTCTCACAATTTCATTAAAAGGAGCATTAGTGCACCTGAAATTTGTAACATTCCCTTGGCATTCAGGTTGAGTTACCTTAGAACTTTAGACAATATATTGGGTGAGGTAGGTAGGCTAGTAAGATATCCATCCTGGTGAACAAAAACTTAAGACATCAGATCATCAACCACCTTCTAAAGGTAAAACATATCAGCTATTTTCTAACCTGAGAGTTTGATATTATCCAATATGTTCTGATCCACCTGTACCCTGCTGGCACAGGCTTCCTCTGAAGGTGCTTTTCTGATCCCCTGCTTGGCTGCTCCTTCTGGCTTCTCGCTGACTTTGAGGTCCTCTGTGGCTACGTCACAGTTAGGAACTTCTGCCCCATCTACTTCAGCAGACACCTCCACATCCTCCTCGGCCTTAGGCCTCTTAGAATGAGACCTAGTGCACTGAAAGCTATTAATAAGAGAATCCGTGGTCAGAGAAGAAAGTGTACGATGGATTTGAGAAATACATACAGTAAAACATTACGGCCCATTTGCTTACACTGGTCGCTATGCAAAGACAATCTCCACAATAGATTAAACCTGGAATTGAAATCTTAACAGTTTTAATACCAACTTACTAAAGTTAAAATTCAAATAACTAGAAATAATTGATAAAACATTAATGACAAAAAGTCATTGTTAAAATTTTATAGCAATATTTATAGGATAAACATGGACAATGAAAATATACTGTATATTTTCAAGAACTATGTCACCATGAAAATGTGATACATATGATTTGAACCTTACACCCTGATTTGAACCTTACACAATATACATGTGTTCCAAAGCATTGCATGGTGCCAATAATGTGTACAATTTTGTTTTTTTTATATTTAAAATATAAAAAATATTTTAAATATGTAAAAGTGTGAAAATAAAAACAAAGTTAAGAATGATGGCATACGAAGACTACAACCAAAACATAAAATATTATTTAGATATTGTAGGACAGAAGACAAATCGGGAGATTTTGTAATCTTTATGTTTCAATGTGAACTGGTGACTACTTTCCCCATGGGTTTTGTATATTTCTCAGACATGCATGAAAATTGTTTGTTCAGATTAAATTCCAAATCACTAATAGCTAATGAAATTAAGGCAGGAAGAAGAATAACTCTATATATTTAGTGTCCTATCCCAACTGAATTTCAGAGTAGACCCTATTTTAATTTACCTCCTTTTTGGTATTTCCAGCAAGGCATTTGGTACCGTTGTCATATATATATCTTTTTTATATGACACATTTCTAACAATTAGGAATAATTACAAATCAACTAAAGCAACAATACCCAAAACATAATGACAGACACATAATAGATCCAAATTCTCTATGAAATCAAAAGGTCCACTATGATTAACACCTATATTATCTCATATAACTAAATGGAGTATTGTACTTTCTGTCCAGTAAAGAACTCTTCTCTTTTTTTTTTTTTTTTTTTTTTTGCGGTACTGGGGATGGAACTCAGGGGCATTCTACCTCCGAGCTATACCCCCAGCCCTATTTTTTATTCTTTATTTTGAAACCGAGTCTCACTAAGTTGCGGAGTGCCTCACTAGGTAGCTGAGGCTGGCCGCGAACCCGGATCCTCCGGTCTCAGGCTCCCGAATGCTGGGATTACAAGCGTGCGCCACCACGCCCGGCTCAGTAAAGAACTCTTCTCAAGATGTTCTACTATTGTGTCTTCTGAACTTAAGATTGACTACTACCACTTTGTTTGCTTTATTGGAGAAGTGGGATAAAAAATTTTTCAAAGGCACTCACTCTCTAAATTAGTATTTAAAACTGCTTGAATGCACCCATACTAAGTTATACATAGTAAATTATACATTCTAAACAGTGACAAAACATACACATACATACTTATCATCACTTAATACTTACCATCACCACATGGGAAGCATTATGATACTCTTTATTCTATTTACTTCCTAATTTTAAAATGTTGGTACTGACATACTAAATTGATCTGAAAAATAATACTCTGAATATCACTTCTATACACTAGAGGGAAAAATAGCAAC
>PVLC010040491.1:0-13819 GCA_004027655.1 Graphiurus murinus
CAAAAAAAAAAAAAAAGAAAAAAAAAAAAAAAGAATTCTGTTCAGGAATCGAGCAGCAAATAATTCCAGGAGGCTGGACCCCACTAATCTCGATTAGTCTGAGTTCTTAAAACTGTAATTCTGAGCCGAGCGTGGTGGCGCAGGCTTGTAATCCCAGCATTCTGGAGGCTGAGACCAGAGGATCCGGGTTCGAGGCCAGCCTACCTAATGAGGCATTCTGCAACTTAGTGAGACCCTGTTTCAAAATAAAGAATAAAAAATAGGGCTGGGGGTGTAGCTCGGAGGTAGAATGCCCCTGAGTTCAATCCCCAGTACTGCAAAAAAAAAACCAAAAAAACCAAAAAACCTGTAATTCTGTTTCCCCTATAAGTGATTTATCTGAGATGAGACACATGACACCATTCTGGTCAGTAAGAAGTCTGCTGTAGGTACTCCTAGGGAAGTTTTCCTCATTCTTAAAAAAAAAAAAGGGGGGGGGGGAGCCTAGCCAGGTGTGGTGGCACATGCTTGTAATCCTAGCACTTGGGAGGCTGAGACAGGAAGATCAAAGGTTCATGGCCAGCCTCAGCTCCTTAGTGAGGCCCTTGGCAACTTAGTGAGACCCTGTTTCCAAATAAAAAATAAAATAGGGCTGGGGGTGTAGCTTAGAGGTAGAATTCCTGGTTCCATCCCCAGCACTACCCCCAAACTACCCCCAACACCCTCCCTACCCCCCTCTCCTCCCCCGCAAAAAGGAAGAAGTCAAAGAGACTTTCTGTCTGTGCTAGGAAAGACTTTCTGGATGTGCTAGGAAAGAATGTATGTGATGCATGGAGCTGATGTAGACATTTTACAACCATGAAGGGAGAAGCCTGAGGCAAAGGCAACAGGCTCACGGTGGCAGAGTAGGAAGACTCAAAAATCCTGAGTTCTGCATTACGTTCAGGTGCTAAGTGATCAGTGTTGCCACCGCCTCCCTCTGGAGTTATTACTATGTGAGAAGAAAAAAAAAAAATTCTTTCAGAAACTGTAGAATCAGAGTGTAACTGTAGAAACAGACCTCCTAGGTTCAAATTCCAATTTTACCACCTACTATCTGTGTGAAGTTGGACTTCTCTGTGCCTCACAGTCCTGATTTGTGAAATGGAGATACTGATAATATCTATGTTGCAGCTTGCTGTTAAAATTAAAAAATTAAGCTGGACATGGTGGCCCACGCCTGTAATCCTAGTACTTCAGAGGCTGAGATAGGAGGATTGTAGGTTCGAAGACAGCCTCAGCAAGTAGTGAGACTCTCATCAACCTAGCGAGACCCTGTTTCAAAATAAAAACAAAAATAGGGCTGGGGGTGCAGCTTGGAGGTAGAATGACCCTGGACTCAATTCCCAGTGCCACACACATGATGATGATGATGATGATGATGATGATGATGATGATGATGATAATAATAATAATAATAGATGGAGAATGCTACAACAATTCTGGACCAAACAATTAAAAAAATTAAAATTTGTAACCACTCAAGCATTTAAATTTTTTTATTATGTAAGTCATTATGTGTCGGGTTTTCTAGTTTTTGCTTTTGAAAGCATCCTATATAAAAGAGCAACTCTCCGTCAACTTCTTTCTTATCAAAAAGTAAGAAAATGAGACAGGTGTGGTGGTGCATGCTTGTAATCCCAGTACTTGGGAGGCTGAGACAGGAAGATCCCGGTTCGTGGCCAGCCTCAGATACTAAATGAGGCTCTCCACAACTTAGTGAGACCTTGTTTCAAAAATAAAGAATAAAAATAGGACTAGGGGCGTAGCTTGGAGGTAGAATGCCCCTGGATTCAATCCCCAGGTCTGCAAAAAAAAAAAAAAAAAAAAAAAAGTAAGAAAATTGGCAACAGGAGACAAATAATCCCCTAGAAATGGACAGAGGACTTGAATAAACATGTCTACAGAGGAGATATACAGTGGCCCACAACACATGAGAAGATTCTCAGCATCATTAGTCACTAGGGAGATACATATCAAAACCCCAGTAAGGTACCACTTACACCCACTACTATGGCTATAATAATAATCAATTATAAAAACAGAGAATAGAAAGTGTTAGTGAGGATGTGAAGAAACTGGAGCTTCTGCATTTCTAGTGTGAATGTAATATGGCTCAACTGCTCTGAAACTGTTGGCAGTTCCTCAGACAGAAGCACCTATGATCCTGCCATTCCACTCCCAGGTGTATCCACAAAAGAACTGAAAACCGAGAGTCAAATGAGCACATGTGCACACATGTTCATGGCAGCACTATTCACAATAGCCAGAGGGTGAAAGAAACCAAGTGTCCATCAGTGGATGAATGGATAAATGAAATATACATATGGTGGACTCATCAGCCAGAAGAAGCCATAAAATTTGATGAGGAAAATAATGCCATTAACAAAAGTGGTAAAAATATGATAGGGCCAATACAGAAGAAATACAAAACTTGATCTAGTTAAGGACATAAATGCAGAGGAACATCATGCACCTGAACAAGAAGGCTCAGGGATGTCAAGATATCTATTATTAGTCAGGTGTGGTTAATCTCAGTGCTTGGGAGGCTGAGACAGGAGGATCACAGGTTCACAGCCAGTCTCAGCAACTTAGTGAGGCCCTCTACAACTTAGACCCTGTTTCAAAGTTAAAAAAATAAAATAGGGCTGGGGTATAACTCAGAGGTAGAACACACACATATTTATATATTTATAAATCAACCTGTAAATCTGTTCTTTAATTTATTAATTAAAGAAATTTATTTATAAGTTCCACTGGAATTTAAAATGTAAACAAAATACATTTATGAGAGTAACTAGGTTATTTTTAAATATTAAAGGAGACAGCCCCTACTAGATAGTAAAGTATATTTCAAAATTACTATAATTAAGGAAGTTCGTTATTAACCTATGTAAGAATGAAAAAACAGATTATTAGACCAGAAACCAGTATTTACCATATACTAAGACTGGCATTTGAAATATGTAGGGAAAGAATAGGTTAATTAAATGGTGTGGGAACACTTAGTTAAAAACTAATATTCTGGGCTGGGTGTGGTGGTGCACGCTAGTAATCCCAGCACTTGGGAGGCTGAGACCGGAAGATCCGGGTTCACGGCCAGCCTCAGCTAGCTAGTGAGGCACTCTGCAACTTAGTGAGACCCTGTTTCAAAATAAAGAATAAAAAATAGGGTTGGGGATATAGCTTGGAGGTAGAATGCCCCTGAGTTCAATCCCTAGTACCACACACACACACACACACACACACACACACACACAAACTAATATTGTATACTAAAATAAATTCCAAGTGGATAAAATGCTTAAATGGAAAAATGATACCACAAAACCACAACAGGCCTAGAAGAAAATATAAGTTAATATTATGTGATAATAAGTGGGAGAAGACCTTGCTAACGATAACTTCAGGGGCAGAAATTTCAAGGAAATGATTGCTGGGTGTGATGGAGCCCACGTCTGTAAGCCCAGGGCTTGGGAGGCTGAGATAGGAGGATCACACATTTGAGGTCATCCTCAGCAATGAAGGGAGATTCTCAGTTACATAGGAGACTGTTTAAAAACGAGCAAACAAAAAAATGTTGGAGGTGTAGCTTGGAGGTAGAATGCCTCTGGGTTCAATTCCTAGTTCCAAAAAGAAAAAGAAATGTCTATACATAAGAAATTACAGGGTAAAAGAAATATATATATACATATATATGATATATGCATGTCATATATGTGACATATATAATAGTAATATAAGCTATAATAAGTGTTAATATCAGCAATATATATGACAGTAAGTAATTAATATCAACTATGGTTTGAATATGTTTCCCAAAAGTTCATGTGTTACAGGTAATTGAGATTAGATGCAGTCATGAGGCCTCCTGGAGGGCATTAGTGACTTTATAAAAAGAGGAAGAGCAACCTGAGCCAACTGGCTTGCTCTGTCTCACCATGTGATGGCCTCTGCCATGGGAGATTTGGCAAGAAGTCTCTCAACCAAAGACATGTAGCTGCTGGCACCATGACCTTGGACTTCCAAACCTTTAGAACTGTGAACCAAATAAATGTATAAACTTCTTTATAAATTACCTGATCTTATATTTTGTTATAGCAACAGAAAACAGGCTAAGGTACTATCCATAACATGTAAAGAGCCCTTAAAAATCAATAATACAGTATTATCTCAATAGAAAAGTAAAACAAATACATGTAGAGAAAACTGTTGGATGAGCAAACATGAACAACTTACTTACTAATAACCTTATTAGTAATTAAAATATAATTTATAATGATGAGTTTCATCAAATTATATTTTGAAAAGTTAAAATGCTAAGCAAGAATGCAGAGAAATAGACACTCTTGTTCTCTAATATGGTGGAATCTTTCAGGAAGGCAATTTGGCAATATGTATCACTAGTCTTTAACATGTGCCTATGCATTGACATAGAAATTATGTGCATGGAAATTTATTTTAAGAAAATATCAAAGGATGTTGGCCAAAATTTGGTAGCTGTTTCTGATATTTAACAAATATAGAATTTAAAAAAATTTGTCACATAGCCACAGAATGGACTACTATCATAGGGTATTAACATTACCATTGAAATATGTTTACTGACATGGAAAAACATTTTTTATTTAGTCAGTGGATTAAAAAATGAGTCTTAAAATTATCTGTAAGCTAGGCATGGTGGCATGCACCTGTAATTCCAGTATTTGGGATGCTGAGACAGGAAGATCACAGGTTCAAAGACAGCTTCAGCAAGTAGTGAAACTTTCATCAATCTAGTGAGACCCTGTTTCAAAATAAAAGTAAAAAATAGGGTTGGGAGTGTAGCTCAGAAGTAGAATGCCCCTGGGTTCCATCCCCAGTTCCACAAAAACAAATAATCAAATGTATGATAACATTTGTAAAAATCACATTTTAGTAGCTACATGGTTTTTCTCTGGACATTCAGGATTATGCACGCCCCTCTTTAATCCATATGTATTTTCTGATTTTTTAAAATTTCTAATAAATAAGTCATACTTTTTAAATAAGAAGGTGTTATTAAACTTAAAAACATTTTCCTGAGTAAATAAACAAAAAAAATATATCCCTCATTTGTTCATTTTAATTGACTGGTATATGCTATAAGACAAAAGAAAGTTGAAAAGAAGTTTCTAGAACTGGAGACATAAGTGTAATCATTTCTTGGCTGCCCTATGTTAAAACAGAAGTCTTAGTTGAAAATGGAAAATCCCACCTCAACGTAGCCTGTTCATAAAGAAGAGTTTACTTGAGGAGTCTGACAATCAGCGGTGAGATTGTCAGAATGAGTCAGGTGTTCAATAGACTTGTCTTGCAGTCTCACTGTGGACCTGCAGTGCATTGGAGCTCAGCTTCCAATGATGTGAGATGCAGTACTGCCTTCTCAGATGGGCTAGGCTCTTCTGCAAATTCAAGGAAGCCCACACCTTAGTGGCTTTACCCAACAATAATGATTTCTCTCCCCTGTAAGGTGCCCAGTGCAGATTGGTGACGGGAGCTTTGCTTCCCACAGACACCCTGGCATCTTGGAGGCCACATGTGGCCTCCAGGATCTGTGAGGCAGGAAAGAGAAGTTGGCAGAGACATACTGGGTCCCAAGTGACTCAGACTGTGACCCTCTCACCTCCACCCATATTCACATTTGCCAAACTCTTCCACATAGTTCAACTCAGGGGCAGGGGAGGCCAGGAAATGTCTGTGGCACTTTGGGAATCATTCATTCCTATTGCCATAGAGACCTAGCCCTTTTCTAGGGATCAGAAAAGATGAAACAAAGGATTGAAACTGAAGAGATTTCTGTCTATCCTTACATTTATCAAAAAGATACAATACCCCAAACACATCATTCTGCAATCAGAATATCTGGTGTTACAGGCAAGACTTCATCTTTATAGAAGCAAATTGTTAAGTGAAATTAATGTATATTGGAATTATAGCTGCTCTCATTCTCTTGCTAATAAGGAAGCTCGAATAATAGATTGCAAGGCCTAATGTTGGAGTGATTGGTTCAATATTCCTTGCTAGTGGGAAATATGAAAGAGTAAAGGTATTTTGATTTAAGCATAGATTCACTATAATAACATGCTGATGGCTAAGACTAATCTGACATTTCTGGATGAAGCTCCTCACACCTTCTTACACTTTGCAAAAAAAAAAAAAAAAAGTGGCAGGTAAGGAGGGGCAGGCCGGGGCTGGTGCTCAACCCTGGGGCAGAGCAGGGACCGTGGGGCTGTCATAGTAGTCTTCCCTGCTGTGCCCAGCCAATTTGGTTGAACTTGAAACAGAAGTGTTAACCTCATGGAGCGCAAGTCCACCCATCCTTTTTTCTCTCGCTAGGGCTTTCAGCGGAGCTTGTTGCAGGGGGAAAAAAAGGTGCCTGTTTAATTCCTAATTGTACAGAGCAGCTGATCAGTGTCTGTGCGACTTCTTAAACAAAGAATGCATTTCAGACCTTCTTATTGCTTGCTTACTTCATTTGAAATTTAACAGATGTCAATTGTGACACATAAACACTTTCTCCCTAGGCGATGGATTAAGGCAAATTTCATTTTATGCCTGGCACAAAAGCTATGCTATATTGTGTGTTGAAAGACCTTTTTTTTTTTTTTTTCCCAGAAAGAAAGGAAAAAAAAATCATTCTGACTTAAAATCCCTTAATAATGGAAGAAAGCCAATTTCCGCAAAGGCATTGTCCTGGAAAGCTTTGTTGGCTTACAGTGCCACCTAACGGGGATGTGGCGGATCATACAAGGGCTGTCGCATCAAGTTGCATAGTCACAATGGTGAACCTGAAGGTGGTGTGGAGCTGAGAATGCAATTAATGAGGATTTCTGTGCCAGATGAGATGTCATCTTCAAGTTCTAAGTCTGCGTCTAATTAGTTATATGACTTTGAGCAAGTCCCTTGCCCTCTCTGAATAGAAGATCCTCACCTAAAGGAGGACCCTGGAACATTCTGGATGTTTTCTTTGTGAGCTTGTTGAGAGGTTTAAAAAATGTGGTATTTCAAAGTGGGATAAACACTGAGGCTCTCAAACTCATCTTACTGCCAGAATTGATATAATAAAATCATGAGGGCCTCTGTTTTCCTTTTTTTTTTGTACTGAACCCAGGGGCATTCTAATTCTACCTCTCAGCTAGACCCCCAGCCCTTTTTATTTTTTATTCTGAAACACAGTCCCACTAAGTTGCTGAGGCTGACCTGGAACCTGCTATCCTCCTGTCTCAGCCTGTGACACTTTACTTGGCTTGTTTTTTTGTCTTTTGAGATAGGCTTGGGTTCAGAGATATATGTTCCTCAACACAGGAAATCTACAGCACAGCATCTGATGGTTGTTTTCAAGGTTAAAAAGGCTGTCGGGGATTGTGGGGATCTCCATGACCTGAACAGCACTGGTCTTTTTTTTGGGGGGGGGGGGAGAGACTGACCAGTAGAGAATGGCCAGGAGATGCAGCCAGATTTTCCTGTTTACCAAAAGAAAACAACTACCCATATGGAATCTCCTGCTTTATAAATGTTGTACCAATTTTTAAAGCCCTGCATGTGGAGGGCTGCAAACTGGAGCTCGTCTGTCTCCAGTTTCTGCTTGCTACTGTTGTATTTCTATGAGCTGTCAGATGGTGGGGGTGGTAGAAATGCAGCCTGCTCTACCTTGGATGCTGAATGTGGGGAAGGGGAGCTCAGCACCCCCAGTTTGGGGAGAAGAAAGTGGGGATCTAGTAACAGGAATGGCGGGTGGTTTCGAACTTACCATTTTACTGGCCCTGAGGTGAGAGGCTAGGCCAGCCAGATGGAGCTTGGGCAATCCTCTTCATGTTATCAATTCTCCCTTCCCCACCCATCATCTCTTCTCCTCTCCCCAGGGCCTCCAGAATTCCCTGTGAGAACCCCAAGAGCCAGGCAGTCCCTGGAGACCTCTGGAAGAGCTGCAGATTGGGAGTGAGCCCTTAAGATACTGTCACTTGCTATGTGGCCTTGGGCAGGTGCCTCCATATCTCTGAGTCTTTGTTTCCTGGTATGTAAACTGGGGAAGGGGAGAAATGCTTTTCCTGGATTCTTAGGATGGCACCTGATCATAGAAAATGACGTGTGAGACAGTGTTTTGTGAACTTAAAAGTGCTGAGCAATTCTGGTTGTTTGAAAAGTACACCACAGCCAGGTATGGTGGTGCACACCTGTAATCCAGGAACTTGTGAGGCAGAGACAGGAGGATTGCAGGTTTCTGGCTAGCTTCAGCAACTTAGCAAGGCCCTCCACAACTTAGTGCAACTCTGTTTCCAAATAAAAAATAAAATAGGGCTGGGGGGTTTAGCTCAGAGGCAGAATGACCCTGTGTTTGCCCTAGCAATGTAACACACACACACACACACACACACACACACACACACACACACACACACAAAGAAAAAAGAAAAAGATCATCTGTCCATTTTCATTTAGTCAATTATTCATTCAACATGCACTGAGAATCCATTATGTGTCAGGCAAGGACTAAACAAACATGGGTCTTCCTGTCACAGAAGGCCAATTCTAGAGTAGGAGATAGAGAATAGGAAAAGGAAGAAAAGAAGGAAGTCAGGATGGGAAGGGAAAAAAAAGAGAGAGAGAATGAGCAAGGGAGGAAGTGAGTAAGGAAGGAAAAAGGAAAGAAATTTGAAGTGGGTCATGACAAGAGTTTGCACAACTAACATTGATAAACTAGGAATCAGGGTCCTTCTTGCCAGCTGTTAAATATTTACTGTCAACCACTGGAGCCAGACAGAGGCCAGATCCAAAGTGAAAAGCCAAGGAAGGATTCCAAGCACAGGAGAAACCTAATGTGCTGTACATTTTAACCCATTTTTCAAAGACCACTCATTCACCATGTGGAAGAGAGGCTGCAACCAGGCATGTCAGCAGCAGGAGGACCAGCCTCGGAGACCGAGGCACGAGTAATCTAGGCATGAGGTGGAGGGGCTTGTGTCAGCTTGCAGTGGAGTAGCACATAGATAGATATAAATGAGTAAATGAAGGAATGAATTGGAAGTTTTCTAGGGAAGGGGTATTTATATTGTTTCAGTGTTTCTCCCTACAAAATATACATACATTATAAAGAGGAAAGGAGAGCATTGAGATGTAGCTCAGTAGTACAGCACATTTCTAGTATGTGTGAGACCCTGGGTTTGATACCCAGCACTGAAAGAAAAAAAAAGAGGGGAAAAGAAGAGTATCTTTCAGTAGCCAAACTTGGTGCCACCCTTCATGAAGTAATTCAAGTGGGCATCATTAAGTAATGACAAATTGGAATCACACACCATGTGGTAGAAGGCACTGAGAAGAACAGACCTCAATTCTGAGACATTTCTGCCAAGATGCACAATCTGAATCTAAGCAGAGGAAACATCAAAACATCTGAATTGTGGGACATTCTACAAAATAACTAACCTGCAATCTTCCAAAGGGTCAAAGGCAACAAAGTCCAGGGAAGATCAAGAGAGTTACCCAGATTGAAGGAGACTGAAGACAATGGCACTGAGATACTGTATGCTTCTGAACTGGACCTTTTTTTTTTTTTTTTTTTTTGCAGTACTGGCGATTGAACTCAGGGTCATTCTACCTCCAAGCTACACCCCCAGCCCTAATTTTTATTCTTTATTTTGAAACCAAGTCTCACTAAGTTGCAGAGTGCCTCACTAGGTAGCTGAGGCTGGCTGCGAACCCGGATCCTCCAGTCTCAGCCTCTCAAATGCTGGGATTACCACCACCACAGCCACCACACCTGGCTGAACTGGACCTTTTTAATCTTTTTTTTTTAATGTGGTACTTCTGAGCTACACCCCCATATTTTATTCTTTATTTTTTGAAACAGGGTCTCACTAAGTTGCAAAGAACCTCACTAAGTAGCTAAGGCTGGCCACGAACCTGCGATCCTCCCGTTTCAGCTTCCCAAGTACTGGGATTACAAGTGTGCGCCATCATGCCAAGCTGGATCCTTTTACTTTAAAGAACATTACTGGGACACTGGGAAAACTTGATGAGGTTTGAGGATTAGACTGCTGAACTGAGTTAGTGTTAATCTTCCTGATTTCAATGATTATTCTGTGATCATATAGAAGCATGTCCTTGTTTGTAGGAAATGTAGACTAAAATATTTGGAGGTGATAGTACATCAGTTCAACAGTTTAGTCCTAAAAAGTATGGTGTACCTTTACCTTTCCATAAGTTTGAAATTGTTTCAAAAATTTAATGTAGTTTTCAGAGACCTATCACAAACTTTCTAAATCAGATTTGTTAGAAGGAGGCCCAGGAAAGTATTATGCAGACCCTTTAATTCCCCCACATGGCAGGCGTACACACGCGCACACACACACATATTCCTTTCTTAAAACACTTTACTGCCACCTGCTGGGAAATAATCATAATAAATAAACTTACAGTTGACTCCAATTAGAAGTGTCTAGAATTTCATAATACATGCTTTGTACAACCAATTGTATGTGTCAGTCCACTGTTATGCACACTGAAATAACTGCCTTTTCTCTTTGTCAAAATAAACAGGGGGGACTTCCTATTTATTTTGCATTTCTGTTTATACCTACACCCAAGATAACAGCAACTCTGTTTATCTCCCCACTTGAAACAACCACAAGAAAAACACAAAGTATATGATGCAATGGTTTTCAAGACACTGATATCAGGCAATATTTATTGGCAGTGATCCCTGAAAAACAGGTAACAAAGTGAGCCCTACAACTGCCCCAGCTTATTTCCTTGACTGACTTCTTAGGCTGCAGAATAGGGAGGGGAAATTGAGGTAGAGCACAGAAACTCTTTGGAAGAAGGAGAAAGACCTGAGAGTCCTGGGAGATCAAGACAGCTAGAGTTGTCATGACAGTACCAGTGAGGACAGGGCTCTCCAGAGACAGCCTTAAACAATTTGTAAAGGGTGTCCCTCAGGCACAGCAGGAGGCAGACCAGCACATGCAGATGAAGAACTACCACAAGCAGAGAAAGACCTGCCTGAAAGGATTAGTGCCAGAACCCATGCTTAACTGGTGCAGAGTTTCTGTTTGGCATAATGAAAACCTTTTGGAAGTAGACAGTGGTGATGGCTGTACAATGTTATGAATATAATTAATATCACTAAGTTGTACATTAAAAAATGGCTAAAATGATAAATTTTGTTATATATATATATGCAAAATAAAATATGAAAAAAGGGCTAGGGATGTAACTCGGTAGTAGAGCTCCCTTGGGTTCAATCTCTAGTACCACACAAAAACAAACACAAATTACTAAATGAGAGGTAATTGACTGTGGGAAAACTGTTCTCTAAGACTAAAAAATACTGGCTTAAGGCTTTTATAGCTTTTTGCTTGCTTTGGCAGAAGACTGCCTCTCTTGAGGGAACTGACTAGTGTGACCTCAGTGATGCCCTTTTGCTACCTAAGCTATTTCCTCCTGTTTTACTTCACCTTTTGCTTGCTTTGCTCAAAGATGGAAGACCACCTCTAGAAGGTTGCTGCTGCTTTTGCAAAAACTGCTAGGTAACAACTTATCTTCTAAAGCATTCCTAATTCTATGCTCTACTCTTTAGCCAGAGACAATTAATGATTTGATGACCCAACTTTTAATTCTGTAAACCTGTAATAAAAGGAAGAACTGAGCTTTGTTCGAGGAGTTTGGCTCTCTTGCCTTCTCCCTTCACTCCTCTTTGAGATAATGAATAAAGTCTCAAGAGTATTTATTTCATCTCATCTTCCTGTGTCCTGCTGGTACAGAGCCCAGCAATTGACTGTTAAAACAAAAATAATAACAATGTATTATACGGGTTATCATATATAGAAGTTAAAAGTATAAAAACAATAACATAAAGGCTGAGGGGAAGAAACAGTATATTAATATAGGTTCTTTATGTATTGTTCTTATGCTATATGTTGTGTAATAATGTAAGGTTTTTACTCTCTATCACTTGGCTATTAGACCATTTGTGATAAGATAAAGATGTGTTGAAAGAAAACCTGAGACTAGTTAAATTTAACAAAGTTTACTTGAACAAGACAAAGGTTCTAGAACCTGGCATCTAACAGGTGAATGCAACCACTAAAATAATAACATGAAGAGCTAAAGCTAGCGAGTTTATAAATGAGAGAAAGCAGAATCATAAAAATAATCCAAATTAGTCTAATTCATCTAAGTTAATCCAGGAAGTTCAAAAGAAGACAGAGCAAAAAGGTAATAAAGAACAAATTAACAAATGGAAAACAAATACCAGAATGGTAGAGTTAAAACTAGTCTTTCCATATAATTAGATTAAATACAAATAGTCCAAATAGGCCAATTAAAAGACAGAGATTGTCAGATTGAAAAAAATTTTAAAAAAGCAAGACTCAAAGTTGTCTGCAAAGAATGCAATTTAAGTATATAGACACAAGTGGGTTAAAAATGAAAGTTTGATACAGGTATACCATGCCAATGCTAAGTCAAAGGGAAGCTGGAGTGGTTGAGGATTTGGCTGTAAGCCATGATCCTACATTTAAATTTTCAGGCCTGGTCAAATGTCATTTCAAAGGCTTGACCCAGAAAGCCTGCCCACTGGGTAGTCTTCCTGGACTCTCAAGGAAAGGTGCCCCCTCCCCTTCCATCCCGGCTCCCTGCACAGCCAATACATTACAGTCCTTGGAGGGGTTTGTAGTCAAGGACTCAGCTCCCCCTCCGCCTGCCCCATGCTCTTCCTCATATCCACATTCCTAGCCCAGACACCTCCATTTAGAGGGCCTTTCTCAGGTGCCTCTACTGAGACCATCTTTTAAGGGGCCTTCAAGACACCTCTCTCCATTCTAATTCAGTATTCAGTATTTTTCCATTCCTAGACCTCCCCTCCCTCATCTTCCCACCCTCCCTCCACCCTACGCCAAAGGATCCATGAAAAAGCAGAAACAAAATTCGCAAGAAACTTCTGTTTGGCACTCTCTCTCCCTCAGCAGGGAGACAGTCCCCTACCTATACTAATACATGGGGAAACAGAACGCTGGGGGAGCTGGCACTTTTTCCTTTTTTGAGTCTTGCTTACACTGCTATAGTAAGTGAAAAAAGTCTTGTTACTTTGACTTTTGCCAGTTTTCTCGACTACCTCCACATTTGACCTAATCGACATTTATGCAACACCACCAATAGTAGTAATTATTTTCGAGTACACATGGGTCACTTACAAAGACAGACAACATTCTGAGCCATGAAACAATTCTCAACATGTGTAAAAAGATTCAAGGTATGCAGATATGTTCTTTGATCACACAGAAATCACATTAGAAGCTAATAACAGAGATACCTGGAAAATACCCAAATATTGAAAACTAAATTACATGCTTCTAAATAACCCATAGGTCAAGGAAGAAATCCAAAGGGAAATTATAAAGTATTTTAAACTGAATAAAAATGAATGCACACCATATGAGAATTTGCGAGATGCCACTAACATAGTACTTTGGGGAAACTTTATAGCACTAAATGCCTGTATTACAAAAGAAAGGACTCAAAGCAATTACCTCAGCATTTATCTTAAGAAATTAATTTTTTAAAAATGCAAATTAAGAGCCAGGTATGGTGGCGCACGCTTGTAATCCCAGCATTCGGGAGGCTGAGACCGGAGGATCCGGGTTCGCGGCCAGCCTCAGCTACCTAGTGAGGCACTCCGCAACTTAGTGAGACCCGGTTTCAAAATAAAGAATAAAAAATAGGGCTGGGGGTGTAGCTTGGAGGTAGAATGCCCCTGAGTTCAATCCCCAGTACCGCAAAAAAA
>PVLC010040492.1:0-13822 GCA_004027655.1 Graphiurus murinus
TGAGGTTAGGGCTCAGAAAGATGTTAAGTACTGTACTTTATCAACATTATGTAATAAAGAAACTATATGTCCTCTGCCTTTGGGGAAGAGAGGGCTGCTCTGGAAGCATTTCTGTCATCAAAACTGTTTCAATGAACAAGAATCCAAAAAAAAGGCTTCATTATTGGTAACACAGATTGTTCATAAAGTGCTATTAAAAGCCAACTTCAAGCCGGGCGTGGTGGCACACGCTTGTAATCCCAGCATTCGGGAGGCTGAGACTGGAGGATCCGGGTTCGCCAGCCTCAGCTACCTAGTGAGGCACTCTGCAACTTAGTGAGACTCGGTTTCAAAATAAAGAATAAAAAATAGGGCTGGGAGTATAGCTCAGAGGTAGAACGCCCCTGAGTTCAATCCCCAGTACCACAAAAAAAAAAAAAAAAAAAGCCAACTTCACATCTCCTGCAGGTACAGGGCCACTCCTGAAGACTTCTTTGAGAAGGTACAGGCATAATTATAAAGTGCCCAATTTAACTATTAAAAGTACAAAATTAGGTTTTATCAACTTATTTACAAGTAGGAATTTCATAAATGTGAGTGTAATCCTTTTAGATTCAGGATTGCTTTTTTTAAACATTGATAATCATCTTTAGTGAGATAATTTAGTTTAGTGAGAAATGTGATTTAAAAGATGTGGATAGCCTTTTGTAACACAAAAACAAGAAGCTTAGCTGGGTGTGGTGGTGCATGCTTATAATCCCAGTACTTGGGAGGCTGAGGCAAGAGGATCACAGGTTCCAGGCCAGCCTCAGCAATTTATCCAGGCGCTCAGCAACTTAGTGACACCCAGTATCAAAATTTAAGTAAAGGACCAGGTATGGTGGCACAGGCCTGTAATCCCAATATTTGGGAGGCTGAAACAGGAGGATCAAAGGTTCAAGGCCAGCCTCAGCAATTGAGTGAAGCCCTCTGCAACTTAATGAGACCCTGTTTCCAAATAAAAAATAAAAATAGGGCTGGGGGGGTGTAGTTCAGTGGTAGAATGCCCCTGGGTTCAATCCCTAGTACCAAAAAGCAAGAAGTTTCTCAGTCTTTTTTTTTTTTTTTTTTTTACGGTACTGGGGATTGAACTCAAGGGCATTCTACCTCCAAGCTATATCCCCAGCCCTATTTATTTTGAAACCGAGTCTCAGTAAGTTGCGGAGTGCCTCACTAGGTAGCTGAGGCTGGCCCTGAACCGGGATCCTCTGGTCTCAGCCTTCCGAATGCTGGGATTACAAGCGTGCGCCACCACACCCAGCTGCTTCTCAGTCTTCTAAGGATAACTTTTTTTTTTTTTTTTTTTTTCGGTCCTGGGGATTGAATCCAGAGGCATTCTACCTCTAAGTTACACCTCCAGCCCTATTTTTATATTTATTTATTTTTTTTATTTATTTATTTTTTTTGCGGTACTGGGGATTGAACCCAGGAGCATTCTACCTCTGAGCTACACCCCCAGACCTGTTTTTTATTCTTTATTTTGAAACAGAGTCTCACTAAATTGCAGAGAGCTTCACACTAAGTAGCCAAAAGACGAAGCTGGCCATGAACCTGCAATCCTCCTGTCTCAGCCTCCCGAGTACTGGGATTACAAGTGTGTGCCACCATGCTCGCCTTTTTTTTTTTTTTTTTTTTAATGGTCTCGATAGGTTGATAAAGAGTCTCACTATTTGCCAAGGCTGTCCTTGAACCTGTGATCCTCCTGTCTCAACCTTCCAAGTACTGGTATTACAGGCATGTACCACCATGCCTAGCTCTAAGCGTAATTCTGATACAAAATAATACCACAGGAAATCAGATTAATATGAATTCTCAACAAACCAGGCACGGCAGCGGCAGCGCAGGGTTGTAATCCCAGTACTTAGGAGGCTGAGACAGGAGGAGCGTAACATCAGCAACTTAGTGAGATTATGATAAAAAGGGCTAGAGGTTATAGTTCAGAGGTAGAATGCCCCTGGGTTCAATCCCCAGTACCACACCCACACAAAAATAAAAATAAAAAGAGAGACAGAAAAAAGAATCCCTAATAGAGGTGTGGGGCTACTGGAAATGTATGATGAAACTTAAATTGCTATTTGACATAATATATCAAATTCAGCTACCTAATATTCATTTTATTTTCCACAGATATTGATGTAAAGCTTTCTGTTGTATTTCAAAGATGCTATTTACATAATTTGAAGAATTATAATAGAAGTTTTATGTATGCTTTAAAGAAAGATGTCTTCATGGTCCCAGTAATGGGCCTATTTCTAACATTAAGCAACAAACTAAACAGCTCAGTTTTTATTTTCATTGAATTTTCTTACTCTGTTTTAGTACAGAAGTGATAAAAAACTAAGGATGTTCCTGTGACTATTTGGTTTTTCATTTTTATTTCATATACACTAGTCTTTGGTATCAAAGTTTTTAGAAAGGAATTAGGCCTCAAGCAGAACACTTCAAAGATATGCCCTGCCTTCCTTAGTTTTAGTTATAGCTTAGTTTTATGTGACTTTTTTTGGCCATTTTTTGGATAGATTTTTTAGTATGGCTCAAATAGATAATTAAAAAGTTAAAAAACACTACCAAGTTTATTGTCAAACTCTTTGTATTTTCAAGATTTGACCACTTCATCAAGTTCATCTGGTCCTAGAGTTTCTGGTTCACCTTGTCATCATAGTGATTCTAATTCATCTTCTGAGAAACACTTGTCACGAGCCTCTCAAAGAGAAGGTAGGTTAAAAGTTGGATTTATAATCTTGTAATAACAGATTCCATCACATATCTTTCTTTTGGTTTGGCTTTAATCCATAAAAATAAAAGCCAGTAGATATTTCTTACCCCTCCATCATCATTTTCAAAAAGCTAATCATTAGCCGGGTGTGGCGGCGCACGCTTGTAATCCCAGCATTCGGGAGGCTGAGACCAGAGGATCCGGGTTCGCGGCCAGCCTCAGCTACCTAGTGAGGCACTCCGCAACTTAGTGAGACTCGGTTTCAAAATAAAGAATAAAAAATTGGGCTGGGGGTGTAGCTCGGAGGTAGAAAGCCCCTGAGTTCAATCCCTAGAACCGCAAAAAAAAAAAAAAAAAAAAGCTAATCATTGTTGTGTTGGTAAACACCTGTAATCCCACCTACTCAGAAACCTGAGTCAAGAGGATCTCAAGTTTGAGGCCAGCTCAGCAACTTAGTGAGACTCCGTCTCAACTAAGAAAGGCAGGGTGTGTAGCTTAGTAGCAGAAAGTCCGTAGGTTCAATCTCCAGTACTGCTAAATAAATAAATAAAATACCATATCTGCTTGAGAAACAATTCATAAAGTATCTTAACAGAGGGGGCTTATTACCTTCAAAGTAACTTTTTCCCCAAGTAGGGAAGTGTTGAATTATTTCTCTTGATGTTCAATTTTTTTTTCTTTTTCTTTTTTTTTTTTTTTTTTGTGGCACTGGAGATTGAACCCAGGGGCATTCTACCTCTGAGCTACACTCCCAATCCTATTTTATTTTGAAACAGGGTCTCGCTAGGTTGATGAGAGTCTCACTACTTTCTGAGGCTGTCTTCAAACCTGGGATCCTCCTGTCTCATCCTCCCAAGTACTGGGATTACAAGTGTACACCACCATGCCCATTTGATGTTAAATTTTTAAGATGCTTCTTTTTTTTTTTTTTTTTGCGGCACTGGGGATTGAACTCAGGGGCATTCTACCTTAGAGCTATACCCCCAGCCCTATTTTTTATTCTTTACTTTGAAACAGGGTCTCACTAAGTTGCGGAGTGCCTCACTAGGTAGCTGAGGCTGGCCGCAAACCCGGATCCTCTGGTCTCAGCCTCCCGAATGCTGGGATTACAAGCGTGCGCCACCACGCCCGGCTAAGATGCTTCTTTACAATGTCTGTGAAAGTTCTCCACATACCCAAGGGATATGACACTCCATTAGTAACTGTGGATTACCATCGTAGTTATTTTCACTGGGGGCTAGATAAAAGGAAATGATGGATCATAGTAGTGTCCAGGAGGATGTAGGATTGGCAGTGTCTCCTATCCCTTATTTTGACATGTTTTAATATGAATTGTCCTCCCACATCTCCAAAGTTACAGCTCTGTGTTGTTTGTTTATAGTATAATCTTTGACTTTCAGTGGTTCAACTTGGGAGTTTTTGACTTTACAGTGGTGCAAAAATGGTTAGTAGAAACCATACTTTGAATTTTTATTTTCCCAGGTTAGCAATATGCAATACAATACTCTTTCATGATGCTGGTGAGCCTCAGCTCCCAGTCAGCAACGTGATCACAGGGAAAACAACCAGTACTCTCTGGTGTGCTATGTTGCTAAGCTAGAGCATTCTGCAGATTAGGTATATTAAATGCATTTTCAATTTGTGATATTTTCTATTTATGATGGGTTTATTAACCCCATTATAAGTAAAGGAGCATCAGTACTATCTTTGGGGACCGTCCTGATCAAAGCTTTTATTTACTTAAAGTCAATCCTCGCCAGGCATGGTGGTGCACACTTGTAGTCCCAGTACTTGGGAGGCTTAGACAGGAGGATCATAGGATCAAGGAGCCAGAGCAAGTAGTGAGACTCTCATCAACCTAGCAAGACCCTGTTTCCAAATAAAAATAAAAGCCAGGTGTGGTGGCACAAGC
This sequence comes from Graphiurus murinus, assembly GCA_004027655.1. Classification (NCBI taxonomy): domain Eukaryota; kingdom Metazoa; phylum Chordata; class Mammalia; order Rodentia; family Gliridae; genus Graphiurus; species Graphiurus murinus. The sequence continues at coordinate 4,647 of PVLC010040492.1, forward strand.
TTGTAATCCCAGCATTTGGGAGGCTGAGACCAGAGGATCCAGGTTCGTGGCCAGCCTCAGCTACCTAGTGAGGCACTCTGCAACTTAGTGAGACCCTGTTTCAAAATAAAGAATAAAAAATAGGGCTGGGGGTATAGCTCGGAAATAGAATGCCCCTGACTTCAATCCCCAGTACCACAAGAAATAAAATAAAATAGAGCCAGGTGTGGTGGCTCACGTTTGTAATCCCAGTACTTGGGAGGCTGAGACAGGAAGATTGCAGGTTTGCAGCCAGCTTCAGCTACTTAGTGAGGCCCTCTACAACTCAGTGAGACTGTTTCAAAATAAAGAATAAAAAAATAGGACTGGGGGTATAGCTATAGAGCACTAGGTCCTCTGAGATGAGAACTGTCATCTTTTATTTTTTTTTTTATTTTTATTTATTTATTTATTTATTTTGCGGTACTGGGGATTGAACTCAGGGGCATTCTACCTCCGAGCTATATCCCCAGCCCTATTTTTTATTCTTTATTTTGAAACCGAGTCTCACTAAGTTGCGGAGTCCCTCACTAAGTAGCTGAGGCTGGCCGCGAACCCGGATCCTCCGGTCTCAGCCTCCCGAATGCTGGGATTACAAGCGTGCGCCACCACGCCCGGCTGAGAATTGTCATCTTTTAATTTTCTAGATTCCTTCCATGTCACATAACTTGGTTTGTTCTGTGTGTGTGCGCGCGCGCGCGCGCGCGTGTTGGGAGTGGGGGTACTGGGAATTGAACCCGGAGGCATTCTACCTTCAAGCTACACCCACAGCCCAATTTTTTTTTTTTTTTTTCTCATTTGGATTTGAAAACAGGGTCTCACTAGATTGATGAGAGTCTCACTACTTGCTGTGGCTGTCCTCAAACCTGCAATCCTCCTGTCTCAGCCTCCCAAATACGAGGATTACAAGTGTGCACCACCACGCCCGGCATAACTTGGTTCTTAAAGAGCTTTCTGGGGTGTAGATCCAAATCAAAAGGATACCTACTTTCATGTTAGCTTTAGGTCACTGGTGACCCCTGCTGCAGGAACTTGGATTTTTTTTTTTTTTCATAGTGGAGTACTAAGGATTGAACCCAGGGGTAATCTGCCACTGAGCTATACCCCTAGCCATTTTTATTTTTATTTTGAGACAGGGTGTTGCCACGTGGCCCAGACTGACCTCAAACTTGTAATCTTCATGCCTCAGTCTCCCAAGTAGCTGGAATTACAGATGTGTGCTACTGTGCACAGCTAGGAATTTGGATTCTTTAACTATAGTTATACTCTTTCTATATGCTCACATCCCTAAAACTTACCTGTCATACATTGGGAACACTATGTTATTTTATATGTGGGAGCATAAGGGACAGTCTAAGGGATAAAGACATGGAAGGTGGCTGCCAGAAATTGTAGCCGGGTGTGGTGGCACACACTTGTAATCCCAGTACTTAGGAGGATAAGACAGGAGGATCACTGGTACGCGGCCAGCCTCAGCTACTTAGTGAGGCCCTCAGCAATTTAGTGAGACCCTGTTTCAAAATAAAGAATTAAAAATGGGGCTGGGGTGTAGCGCAGAGATAGAATGCCCCCTGGGTTCAATCCCTAGTACCATAAAAATAATAATAATATAGATATAGATATATAGACATATAGATATATAACTTGGATGAACTGCCTTAGTCCTTGGTTAATGCAAATCCCAAATCCTCATTTTCTTTTATCTTAGGAGTTTCACCACGAAATAGTCTTGAAGTCTTAACCCCTGAGGTTCCTGGTGAGAGAGACCGTGGAAACTGTATCACGTCCTTACAGCTGCACCCCAAAGGCTGGGCCACTCTTCTCCGGTGCTCAAGCAACACTGATGACCAGGAGGTACAGGCAGTAGTGCCCCACTTCAGCAAGGCTCATTGGACAAATTGCTATCGCCATGTGGGCAGACCTTAGGTGCACTGGAGACAGTCCGTGCCTTCAAGGGCATACTGCCAGAGACCCTGCTCCTCAGCTCTCCTGTTTCCATCCTCTGTTGCTTTGCAGTATCTTTATCTCTTGCAAACTCTTTTTCCTCTCCTGCCTGCATGTAGTGAGCTGGGAAATACCCCAGAGGTCATCATTAGCTCAGATTGTAAATAGCTTCTTAATTCTTGCCTCCTTTATCTCATCCTAAAACAAAAGAAACAAGCAAAAAATATTTGCATAGTAAACACAGCACTGAGACAGTTCAGCTAAGCTGGCTAAATACGAGGTTTTGGTAAGCCAGTTATCATAATTTTCTCTTTTTAAAAACTAGAGAGCCGGGCTTGGTGGCTCACACTTGTAATCGCAGTACTTGGGAGGCTGAGACTGGAGGATCCAGGTTCGAGGCCAGCCTCAAATACTTAGTGAGGCCCTCTGCAACTTAGCGAGACCCTGTTTCAAACTAAAGAATAAAAAAAAAATAGGACTTGGGAGCCGGGCGTGGTGGCGCACGCTTGTAATCCCAGCATTCGGGAGGCTGAGACCGGAGGATCCGGGTTCGCGGCCAGCCTCAGCTACCTAGTGAGGCACTCCGCAACTTAGTGAGACCCGGTTTCAAAATAAAGAATAAAAAATAGGGCTGGGGGTGTAGCTTGGAGGTAGAACGCCCCTGAGTTCAATCCCTAGTACCACAAAAAAAAAAAAAAAAAAAATAGGACTTGGGGGCATAGCTCAGTAGAATGGCCCTGGGTTCAATCCCCAGTACCAAAAAAAAAAAAAAAAAAAAAAAACTAGGGAAAACTCTGGATAGTAGAGGAAAAGACTAAATGACTTTAGGATTCTCATCACTCTAGACATCAAGAGTCTTCTCAGGATTTCAGTGGCTCTGAAGACTGTAACTGAAAGTCGGAGAAAAGAATCTGAAGAATAGAGAAGTATGCCTGGAGTTTTGTTTTAGTGTTTGTTTTGTTTTTAGTGGTACTGGGGATGGAACCCAGGGGCCTTCTACCTCCAGGCTACACCCCCAGACCTATTTTATTTTTTGTTTGGAAACAGGGTCTCGCTACGGTGCTGAGAGCCTCACTAAGTTGCTGAGGCAGGCTTCAAACCTGCAATCCTCCTGTCTCAGCCTTTCAAGTACTGGGATTATAAGTATGTACCACCACGCCTGGCTCCTCCAGGAGTTGTTTTTTGTTTTGTGGTACTGGGGATTAAACTCAGGGTCATTCTACCTCCAAGCTATACCACCAGCCCTATTTTTTATTCTTTTTTTTTTTTTGCGGTACTGGGGATTGAACCCAGGGACATTCTACCTCCGAGCTATACACCCCCAGCCCTATTTTTTATTCTTTATTTTAAAACCGGGTCTCACTAAGTTGCGGAGTGCCTCACTAGGTAGCTGAGGCTGGCCGCGAACCCAGATCCTCCGGTCTCAGCCTCCCAAATGCTGGGATTACAAGCGTGCGCCACCACGCCCGGCTCTTATTCTTCATTTTGAAACAGGGTCTCACTAAGTTGCGGAGTGCCTCACTAGGTAGCTGAGGCTGACCATGAACCCAGATCCTCTGGTCTCAGCCTCCCAAATGCTGAGATTACAAGCGTGTGCCACCACGCCTGGCCCCAGGAGTTTGTAAAAAGTCAAAATTGTTGTTGCTGTCAGAAAAAGAAATTATTACTACTACAGAAGTCATAGGCAGCCTCAGGAACAAGGCTTTAAAACATCATAGAGTAGAATAACCTCGCTTATGATAATAAGAAGGGATGGGGCTTACAGGTTTTATTAGTTGGGAAGGTGATAGTATTCATCTGATTTCTTGCAATAGTCCTGTCGCTTTGGCAATCTGTTGAGCTTTTCAAAAATAAGGATACCTATAGCACTATTTGGGACTCTATAACCTTGGTTTGTCTCCCTTCTCTTCCTCTAGTGGACTTGTGTCTATGAATTCCAAGAAGGAGCTCCAGTGCGCCCCGTGTCACCTCGCTGTTCCTTGCGACTGACTCATTACATTGAAGAAGCCAATGTAGGCAGGGGTTACATCAAAGAACTTTGCTTCAGCCCCGATGGGCGAATGATTTCTTCCCCGCATGGCTACGGGATTCGCTTGTTGGGATTTGACAAACAGTGCAGTGAACTTGTTGACTGTTTACCCAAAGAATCCAGTCCCCTGCGGGTGATCCGTTCTCTGTACTCTCATAAGGATGTGGTACTGACAACAAAGTTCTCTCCAACACATTGTCAGATTGCCTCAGGGTGCCTTAGTGGACGGGTCTCTTTGTATCAGCCAAAGTTTTAGGCACAACTTACATCACATAAGGAACTCTTCTGGTGTTTGACTTATAAATTACTTCAATTTAGGTGAAGTGTTTTCTTTTTAGAAGATCTTATAAGTTTGGGTCAAGATCCTGGTTCTTATGGGTCCATGAACACACCTGTGACCTGAGTACTTGATCATCCAGCATCATACAGGCATCTCCAAATAGACTATGCAGTAGCATCATTTTCAGCATTCCTCTGCTCCGCTGGTCTATGCCGCTGAACTCCAATTCTTCTGGTTATTTTGCATGGTAGTTAACTTCTCTCCCTCCTTCCCTCCCACCTTCCCTCCCTCCTTCCCCGTCTTCTTTCCTTTATTCCTTCCTGTTTTTTGGTTTTGGTATGAATTTTGTGGATGTTTGGCAGGCGTTTTGATGGGATTAAAAAAAAACAACAACCCCATAGCACTAGTATTGAATAAAACCTAGATGTTGGATGTTGGCATACCATTGTTGAAAAAGAAATTTTATCATTTATTAGTATACTTGGCCTTTTAAAGTTGCTATTATATTTCTCTATATTGAGCAAAGATAATGGCATTATTCTCATAACTGTTAAAATGTCTTTTAAGTTTTCTGTTAAAATTATACAAATTTTTTCACGTGAGAGAGATTTTGTGAAATTCTAGAAAAAATACTACCACCTCTCTTTGTAATTTATTTGTATGAATTTAAAATCTCTAGCATGTGTCCTTACCTGGTATTTTGTTCCTATCAACAGCATTAGAAAGGAAAGGGGGAGAAGGAATGGGCTTTGGTCATTTTTATTGTACAGAAGAGGGCTTATTTATTAGATGAATATAGTATCTGTCCATAGAGTGATAAGAACAATGTGACTTAGATTTTCTGTGTTTTCTCTGCCAGATTCTTGGAATCACACAGAATGATGGGTTAAAAGTATTAGGGCAAGCTGGGCGTGGTGGTGCACGCTTGTAATCCCAGTACTTGGGACGCTGAGACTGGAGGATCTTGGTTTGCGGCCAGCATCAGCTACTTAGTGAGGCCCTCCGCAACTTAGTAAGACCTTGTTTCAAAATAAAGAATAAAAAATAGAACTGGGGATGTAGCTCAAAGGTAGAATGCCCCTGGGTTCAATCCCCAGTACCACACACACAAAAAAAGTATTAGGGCAGAGGAGGAATTAATAGTAAAGAGATGGCATTTTACTTGTCTTTCTTCCCTGAGCTACTGGTCACAAGCTCACCTCTCCCCATCTGTGAGTGGAGAGCCACAGTCCTCTTCAAGCTGTTTTCATAGCCCTGGTAGTCATTGACTCAGATGTCAAGACTTAAGTCCTGATATGAATACCTTTTTTTTCTTTTGTTATGGAACTCAGCAAGTAAAAGAATCAGGCAGGGGCAAGTGCAGGCTGCTGCTCTGTTGAAAGATAGCTTTCTTCCAGTCTCTTTCACATTGAATGGCATTTTGGGTAGGACGGATTTGCCAGAGGCTGGAGTAATTTAAGCTCTACACTAGCCTTGCCTTCTTAGGTCACATACTCTTTAGACCAATAGTTATCAAACATTAGGGTGCGTTCTAGTCATTGGAGAGCATGTGAAAATGCAAAAAACTCACTGTAGGAAATTCTGATTCAGTTAGGGACAGAACAGGAATCTATTTTTTTGTGCTTTTTTTTTTTTTTTTTGGTAATGGGGGATTGAACGCAGGGGCATTCTACCTCCGAGCTTCACCCCCAGCCCTATTTTTTTATTCTTTATTTTGAAACCGAGTCTCACTAAGTTGCGGAGTGCCTCACTAGGTAGCTGAGGCTGGCCGTGAACCTGTGATCCTTCTGTCTCAGCCTTCCAAGTACTGGAATTAGAAGCATCTGCCACCATGCCCAGCTAGAAATCTGTATTTTTACCAAGAACCCCAGGTAATCTTTATTCAGGTGGCCTCTGGATTACAGTTAAAATAAAAAATACAATCTTAAATATCAGTAAATATTTATATACGCATCTGGTGCTTAGCATAATTCTCACAAGCTGTTTCATTTAATAAGTAAATGAAAGCAATTTTTGGAGTAGAAAAAACTTGGAATGGAATCAGTTGTATTATCTGACAAAAGAGAGCCGTTCAGTGACTAGCCTAAAGTCATCCTACAAAATTAGTGGAGAACCAGGGCTTGTGTTCATTTCTCCTGATTTCTTGCTCAGGGAAGTATCTATAGTATTATGCTGGCTGTTAAAATCAATGACCTATAAACACTTTGTCTTTAAATTGTATTATTATGAATACCCTTAAACGAACAGTAGATTAAAAAAGGAAGGCTTGGGGGTAGATGCTGAGAATTTTGGCCATAAGAAGAAAATATTTTAAATCTTACTGAAATGTTTAAACAACCCACATACATGAATAAAAATGACATTTCTTTGTAGGACCTGCTGAATAGCTGCTATTCACACATGTGTAATGTTGGAACAGTGTTGGCTCTAGGACAAATTTTTAAAAATTAGATCATTTTACCATGGATGTTGAAGAAAACAAAATAATGTAGTTGTTGAAATAATTAGCTAAAAAATGCAGTAAAGCTATAGCTTTGTTCCTAGTACTTGGGAGGCTGAAACAGGAGGATCATAGGTTTGAGGTTAGCATGCAGCATCTTAGTGAAACCCTGTTTCAGAATGAAAAGGGTTGAAGGTATGGCTCAGTGATAGAGTGCCCCTGAGTTCAATCTCTAGTGCCACACGCACACACACACACACACACACACACACACACACACGAAACATAGACTTGCCATACACTTTATAAAACACACATAAGCCGGGCATGGTGGCGCACCTTGTAATCCCAGCATTCGGGAGGCTGAGACCGGAGGATCCGGGTTTGCGGCCAGCCTCAGCTACCTAGTGAGGCATTCCGCAACTTAGTGAGACCCGGTTTCGAAATAAAGAGTAAAAAATAGGGCTGGGGGTGTAGCTCGAAGGTAGAACGCCTCTGAGTTCAATCCCCAGTACCACGAAAAATAAAACACACACACACGTAAAATGTAGTTTTCGAGGTAAATACACCAAAAAATGTTATTAAAAGTAAGCTATGATGCCAGGGGTTGTGGCATATGTCTATAATCCCAGTACTTGGAGACAAAGACATGAGGAGCGCAGGTTCGAAGCCAGACTCAGCAACTTAGCAAGACACTCTTTCAAAAAATAAAATCGGGCCGGGCGTGGTGGCGCATGCTTGTAATCCCAGCATTTGGGAGGCTGAAACCAGAGGATCCGGGTTCTCGGTCAGCCTCAGCTACTTAGTGAGGCACTCCTCAACTTAGTGAGACCTTGTTTCAAAATAAAGAATAAAAAATAGGGCTGGGGGTATAGCTCGGAGGTAGAATGCCCCTGAGTTCAATCCCCAGTACTGCAAAAAAATAAATAAAAAATTAAATAAATAAAATCAGGCTAGGAGTGTATCTTGGTAGAATGCCCCTGGGTTCAATCCCCAGTTAGAAAGAAAGACGGAAAGCAAGCAAGCTAGCTAGCTATGATATACAGTAATCAAATTGATACTCAGCTGTGGTGGCACACACTTATAATCCTAGTACTTGAGAGGTTGAGATAGGAGGATTGCAGATTCAAGGACAACCTCAGCTACTAAGTGAGGACCTCCACAACGTGGTAAGGCACTGTTTCAAAATAAGGAATAAAAAATAGGGCTAGGGAGCCGGGTGTGATGGTGCATACTTGTAATCCCAGCATTTGGGAGGCGGAGACTGTAGGATCTGGGTTCAAGGCCAGCCTCAGCTGCTTAGTGAAGCACTCCGCAACTTAGTGAGACCCTGTTTCAAAATGAATAAAAAATAGGGCTGGGGCTGTAGCTCTGAGGTAGAATGCCCCTGGGTTCCATCCCCAGTACCGAAAAAAAAAAAAAAAAAAAAAAAATAAGGCTAGGGATTTAGCTCAGAGGCAGAATATTCCTGGGTGCAATCCAGTACTGCAAAAAAAAAAAAAGCCAGGCGTGGTGGCGCACACTTGTAATCCCAGCATTTGGGAGGCTGAGACCAGAGGGTACGAGGCCAGCCTCAGCTACCTAGTGAGGCCTTCTGCAACTTAGTGAGACCCTGTTTCAAAATAAAGAATAAAAAAATAGGGCTGGGTGTGTAGCTCGGAGGTAGAATGCCCCCAGGTTCTATCCCCCATACCGTACCGCAAAAAAAAAAAAAAAAAAAAAAAAAAAAATCTATAAGTTGTATCAACTTTGGAATCAAAGTATCAGCTGCTGAGCCCACATGCCACCAACTGTAAATTTAGCCAATGATTCTTGGACCATTTTAGAGTACCTATTTTGTTAAGTAATGTACCACTTTTAACTCTCATAAAAATCCTGGAAGTGAGGTGGAATGAGCCCCAAATTACTTTGGAGTAATGATGGGTCAGAAGGATTAGTGACTTGTCTGAAGTAATAGAGTTGGCAGTGGATGGCGGCATTGGGATTCAAACCCAGGTTTTTCTGTTAATTTGTTATAATCCAAAGACTAGAACATTTTGGTCTTTCATTTGTAAAGAATGGTAAACTGGCCTGTTAACTTGTTTAGAATCTTCTGGAATTTTTTTTTTTTTTTTTTTTATTACAGTGCCGCACTTAACCTTCTGTGCCATGTAAAACAACATTTACAAGACCAACAGTGCCCATGAGAATGAATACCATAAACTCAGGGCATACATACAATCCATTCCTAACTAAAAACCTCAAGCAGGATAAGCACCCATGAAACAGAAAAGAATATGGAGGATAAGTAGCACTGTATAAAAATAGAGCCACTCAGAGGAGAATTAAAAATTACAGCCAGCAAACTCAACAGAAGAACCTTTGCTCTCCTTGAGATATAGTCAGGATCAAAAAGTCATCAGGAGCTGGGTGTGGTGGTGCACACCTGTAATCCCAGTACGTGGGAGGCTGAGACAGGAGGATCA
>PVLC010040493.1:0-13817 GCA_004027655.1 Graphiurus murinus
TAATAATAATAATAATAATAATAATATAGAAATATTTTAAGATATAACCACCAATTTCACTAACGTGTGGGGAGGAAAGAGGGAGAAGTAGGGTGGGATGTGGAGTAAAATATAGCAAGAGTTTTGTGCATCTATATTTTTAATTACATTGAACTTTGTTATGGTGTATAATTGCAATGCACTAATAAAATAATTTTTAAAAGTGAAAATAAAGAGGAGAGGTAATTTAATACAGGAATATGCTTATAAAGACATTAGAAGGATGAGAGTGCACTTCTGTAGTTGTGATTCCCACCCTCCACCAACAGAAACAATAAAATACAACCAACAACAAAAATTTTGCTTTTTCCAAAGCATCATCCATCATAGTAAATAACACTTGATTATCCAGGTGTTCAGGCCAAAGTCTAAAGTCATCCTTGCCTCCTGTCTTTTCATCATGCCTCACATCACATATATGGATATATTTCAAAACCTTTTGGTTTACCATTAAAATTTGTCCAGAATAATAATGAATTCTCAGAATATCCTCTGCTACCATCCTTCTCTGATCTAAGGCTTTGCCTTCTTGCAAATTACATCTCCTGTTTCTGCCCCTTCTGACTTATGATGGATTCTAAACCCAGCAGTCAGAGACACTATGGTGTACATTAAAGTGTCAACTCGATACTTCAAATCCTTCTTCCAGCATGTGGGAAGGATTTGAAGTACCTCCCACCACCTCAAAGCCAAAATGGCCATGACATTTATGTTGAGAAATGGAATGGGAATGGAAGAAAGATCATTGCCAGAGGAATGGACCCCAATGACTCAAAGACCTCCCAACAGGCCCCTCTGTTAAAGATTCCACCATATCTCAGTAATATTATTCTGGGGACCATGCCTATAATACATGGACCTTTGGGAGATGCTTCAAATATGAACTATAGAATATACTGTAAAAGCAAACAAGAAAATCAGAGAAATTCCACACACTCTGATTCCATTTATGCATCCTACAAAAACCTTTATATGATGTAACCAACACATGGTTTAAACACCAAACTGAGTAAAGTGGTTAGTTTTGATGGGGAAGAAATTAGGATGATAACTGGGAGTGGCAGACAGGATGTTTCAAAGGAAATATTTTTATTTGTTCTTTTTCCCCTTAAAATGGGTACCTGGATATGAGCTTCTTTTGTTGTTATTTGTTTTACGTTATACGTTTTAAAAATTATTCCTTTAGGCCATGTGAGGTGGCACATGCCTGTTATCCCAGTACTTGGGGAGGCTGAGACAGGAGGATTGCAGGGACAAGAGCAGCCTAAGAGGTAGAATGTCCATGGGTTCAATCTCCAGTTAAAAAAATGGAAGAAAATAAAGAAAAAATAATTATTATTTCCTATCTATTCTATATAGAAAACATTTGAAAACACTTTTGCAAGAAAGCCTTTAGAGAATCCTACAATTATTTTCCATGATAACAAATAAAGAGTCTCTGATTCTCCACTTGTTTCATATCTTTCTCCTTGGGCAGCTTGAAACTGTGCCACTCAGCATCATAAACTGCAAGTAAAGGCCTTTTGAGAAAGGTAACAAATCAGAAATGCAAAATGCCATCACTGATTAATTTATGAAAACGAAGTTTTCAGCCTACAAGAACCAGGGGCAAAACAAAACAATAACTCACCAGGGGGCTGTGAGCCCTGAAGTGTGGCACTTGGCCATGTGTAACTATTTATCACTTCGGGTCTCAAATCTGAATGCTATCAATCATGCTGCTTGCCAGGGCACCAACTGAATATAAATTGGCCTTTCTGGGCATCAACAGGCCTCCTTCTGCCAAGTGATTTGATAGTTCTTTTATTTTAAAACACTTAGGATGGATTATAGAATAAAAGCACACACTTTGGAGCCGTTTAGAAAAATCAATTCAAGCCACACTTAAGGACAAAGAAAAATCCTTCTTTTCTTTCCGGTGACATATCATACTCAATAGAACCACCCCATGGAGATGAAAATACTAATACAAGGTAAATTTAGACATTAATGCAATTGCTAATGCATGTATCATGACTTCACATTTGCCCACGGTTGAACCTCCACACTTACTGCATCAATGTCTAGAGAGCTCAAAAAATTTTTGAAGCCCTGCTTGCAAATAGGTCCTCAAACCCTTGAGTATATTTTTTAAATTTAGAGTTGGATTCATTCGATTTTTAGAAAATGCCAAAGGTCTTTTGGAATCAAAGTTCAGAAAATGAAGTGAATCTTCACGGGCAGAAGGTCCCCATTGGGCTTGTGCAATACAGATAGCTTGGGGGGAAAAATCAGTCCACTGTGGGTGGCTCATAAAGTCTTACTGATGCCAGTTCCCTGTGGCAGGGTAGAAATAAAGACTTCAGAGTCCTGATGCCCCTTGCTGATTCTAGAACAGCAGACAAGTTACTGAATGTTTCTGAGTATTATGTCAGAGGGTACATGGGACCTAGTAGGTAGTGCAAGTAACCTCAGGCAGTAAAAATAAAACTGCACCATAACAAGTTAAAATGGAGTAGTCTAATCCAACCTAGGGAGCAGTTGCAGGAGCAGAAACACACTAACCCTGGCCCTGAGGGACAGTCCCCATCATGTGTGAGCAAAGGAGTCTGGCTGTTCCCAAAACTAAACACTACCCCCTCACCTGCTCTCCCTGCTATAAAAATTTTCTCGTAGACCCCTAATGCTGCTGGTTTCTTGCATGAGGCAGCTCAGCAGCTTCCCTTTAATAAACCTTCCCTGATTGGACAGGCTTCCAGGATCTTTTGCCTCTTGGGTTGAGCTGACCACCTTACAGTGAGTCTTGCATATTTCCCCTGAAGTATAAATAACTACAAGAACCTTGAAAGGTTGTTAGAAAAAATTATTTAAAAAACATACATGGGGCAGACGTGATGGTACATACTCGTAACCCTATTACTTAGGAGGCTGAGACAGAAGAATTTCAGGTTTGCGGCCAACCTCATCAATTTTGAGGCCCTCTGCAAATTAGTGAGACCTTGTTTCAAAATCAAAAATAAAATGGGACTGGGGTGTAGCTCAGAGGTAAAACATCCCTGAGTTCAATCCCTAATACCACACACACATAGACACACACACACACACACACACACATACATACATGTCATCTAATACATAACAGTATTCAAATGACAAATCAAATATTAATTTAGAAGTGATATTAGTAGTAAATCTAATTCTGATATCTTAAATTTAGGCAACATTGAGAACAGTTAAGCTTATGAGCTTTAGAGCAGGAATCACCTGAATTTAAATCATAGATTCTATAATTCCTAGATATATAATTGATGTCATTTTCAGAAAATTAGTTAACATTATAAAGTCTCCTCAGCTAAAAAATGGGTAATGATAGTGTTTGTTGATTTGCTGTAATAATCATAGAGATGTTTCATATTAAACTTGGATTGGTAATAAATTCAAGATATTTTTTAAATGCCAGGCTTACTTCATACACTAATGAGGTAAATGTCTCAAAGCAGAAGGACCCTGAGTGCCTAGGTATGGACATGCATGCTTTCCTGCATACCTAGACCTCTCAGTAAACATGAAAGAGTGCACTTTCAATCCAAGCTGTCTGGGATTGAAACTCAGTCCCCACTGCCTTCCCTAGCTGCGTGGCCTTGGGAAACTTCCTTAAACTCCCTGTGGGTCTACTTACCCTCAAGGTTGCAGATGCAGAAATTGGGAGCCTAACACTTACAAAATTTTGAAAAGTATCCTTTAAAAAGGTGAATATAAAGTTATAAATATGAAATTAGTCCTATGATTTTGGAATTTAAGTTATATAACTCTAAGCTATATTTGCTCTTGAAATCTCATAGGGTAAGTTGGAGTATAGAATATATGGAATTTTAAAAAATTTTTGGGTGACAAGAGGTGCTAGTACTGTTTATCCTTTTTTCTTGCAATTTAGCTGAGCTGTAATTGATGAATACAGTATATAGTCATAGTGTACAACTCGATGTTTTTTGTTTGTTTTGCTTTTTTTTTTTTTGGTACCAGGGATTGAATCTAGGGTCATTTTACCTCTGAGTTACACTTCATATGCTCCAGCATTTTTTATTTTATTTATTTTTTTGTTTTGAAACAGGGTCTCACTAGACTGCTGAAAGCATTGCTAAATTGCTGTGGCTGGTCTGAAACCTATGCTCCTCTGGTCTTGGCCTCCCAAATACTGGGATTACAGGTATGAGCCACCACCATTCTACTCTCTGTTTCTATGAGTTAGACTGTTCTGGGATTCTACTACCAAATGTTCATCTATGTTGTCACAAACAATAGGATTTATGCAAATGTTGTAATTAGGGCCATATCTAGTTACCACTGTTTGTGATGGCTAATACTTTTATCTTAATTCCACAAACATGTATCCAGACTATGCATTCCATAGCAACAACAACAATCTCCTAGGTATAAAAGAGGAAATCTAGTAGGCAGGTTTGTCCTTGCCTATCTTCCACTTTTCAGATTGCCATCAAATGCTAAAATGCTTGGTTAGACTCAAGACAGGACTGCTTGTGGGTGGTTGCTAAAGATATTAAAACAAAAAACAAGTGCCCACAGGATAAGAAAGGAATTAAGAACTCCTCAGAGCAGGTGCCACTTCAGAAGCTTCTTTCTTTTCCCATATGTGGTTCTGACATTTGGTGAAAAGCCCAGGGAATATCCTGTGGCTCACTTACACCAGCACAGACTGTGCTCAGGGGAAATGTCAGTTTGCCTCTTCAGTTTCACACTCTTCTGTCCTCATTCACCCTCCTCCTCACTCCCTCCTCCCCCAGTTAATTTCCACACTTAACGTGCAGATTCAAATGCAGAAATTTGTCCCTCATTGTTCTGAACATCATCATCTTCAGGTTCTCTCGAGTTTGGTGCACTTCATTTACACAGAGGCAACAAGGAGTGATGATTAATACATTGAAAGAGCCCTAGTTACATATTTAACAGATCTAAAGAAGAGAGCTAATTTCTTTTTTGAGGCTTGGTAAAACCCTTTGGGTCATTGTTGATTACTTTTATCCAGCAAGAATCAAGGGGTTCTTGTCTATTTATGTGTTTGAGGACTGAAAAGCAACAACCATTCAATTTGCTTCTAACATAGTTCAATGACAGAATTTATAACTAAATAAATAGACTCTGTTTTTCATATCTTCCAAGCTTATCAAAATTTGCAACCTACAAATAGCTGATATTCCTTGCCAAGTATAACTGGAAAGCACAGAACAGGTACTATACAAGTTTCCCAGATGATTTTGTAAATATCTTTTCCACATAACAATCAAAGCTTTTATTCCTGAATAGTAGACTTGTCCTATCTAATTAAATGCAATTTACTCACGATTGTGACATTTCTGGAATGGTCATAGTTATAAATTTGATTTATCCAATTAGAGATTGGTAGAAATGAAGAAAGATTCTTATTGAAACTTTGCAAAAAACTGCATTATCATGAAAAGTGAAAAAATTTAATAAAGGCTGGAATTGTTGCACACAAGCCAATAAAAATGTGCTTTTATTTTCTACAACATCATAATCCTAAAGTTCTCCTAATGATTTATTAGCTTATAATGTGCATTACAATTTCTAATAGGGCATTCTTCTGAAACTTGAGGGTTAGTTAAAATGGTTAGTTTCAAGAAATTTTATCTTAATTTTCACGAGTCTATCTGGCTATCTTGAGGTTTGTAGATAAGTCAAAATGAATTCTAAAACAATTCTTCCTGACATTCATCAAATAACATAACCTTACAGTAATATCAACATGCAAAAATAATGAAAGTTTTATTTATTTATTTTAATTCAGCTGTAAAAAATTAATGTTTATTCATGAAATTATACTAAATACTAAATAGGGAGCTACGTAGCAAAGGAAAAAGGTGTGAAGATTGAATAGGTATATTGTTCTTAAGTCATTTTGTTGCTTAGAAATATAAGAAATACATTGGATAATTATAACCTTGAAAAATTAAATATAGGTGAAATTTCAAGAACAACAACTTAGGAGAGACAGTGGAGAAAGGAAAAAAGAAATGTAGAATAGAAAAAAATTTTATTAATAAAAAGACAGCAAAAAGGAGGGAGAAAATGTAGAGAAGGGAAGGCAGATAACTCAAACGATATAATAGTGAAAATTAAACAACTATAAATAAATGTTTTAATAAAAATGTTTTAATAAACTCTCATGATGCCACTACCTATCTCACTAATGTGTAAAGGAAAGGAAGAGTAAGGAGAGGGGGGAGGCAGAAGGAAATACACTAAGTGCTATGTGCATGTATGTTTGTGTCACTTTGAACCTCACTATTCTGTATAACCATAATGTACTGATAAAAGTATTGGCTGGGCATAATGGAACATGCCTACAACCTCAGTACTTGGGAGGCTGAGATAGGAGGATTGCAGGTTCCATGTCACCCTCAGCAACTTATTGAGCTTCTTATCAACTTAGAGAGACTCTGCTTCAAATACAAAATAGGGGTTGAAGGTATAGCTTGGAGGTAGAACACCCTTGGATTCAATCTCCACTACCAAAACCAAAACAAAAAGACAAAAAAGTTCATTGCAATAATATAAAATAATATGTACATAGGATGAATTTCTTATAAATCCAGAATATTTATAAAATTAACCAGCATGTTGGTAAGTCAAATATCAAGAGATGAGAAATATGAATTCAGGATAGTTTCTATCCCTGGTAAGAAAAGGATAATCAAAAAAGGAAAATTACACCAAAAAAGAACCATCATAAATGTTTTTCTTTTCCTTATGCTATTTGTGTGTATATGATATTTATTATGCTTTGTATGTTATGGGTACATTATGAACTGTTTCATACATATAAAATGTTTATTATAAAACTAGTGCAAATTTTATCCTTTTCGGTGGTTTTATCGTCGATGTTTCATAACTTTGATGTAGTTTTTTCATATAGTTGTTATAATTAAAATATTTTCAATTAAATTTTATATTTTTAAATATTATATATCAGAATCATAATTGAAACTCATCAACTTATTTATGATAATCTACTGGGATGCTTATGTTTTCAACCTATTTACATGATTAAGATTCTAAAATAATGAATCATATTTGCAATTCAGTGATGAATCCTCTTTTTTTGGAGTGTTATTCTCCTGATGCACTGTTGGATTTGATCCACTAGTATTTTATTTTGAATACTCACAAGTCTCTTTGATCCATAGTTTTCTTTCATGTACCATCTTCACAATATTTTGAAATCATTTATTTGCTTCATGAAATGAATCGAGTAGCTTTACATCTTTTATGTTTTGTGAAAAACAGATTTATGTAGCATAGAGTGAGCTCAAAATTTTGAAAGATTCCACAGCAAAACATTTGACCCTCCAAATACTTTTAGAAATAATTATCTGATGACCTTTAGTATATTGTGTAAGCATGTTCAAATATTCAATTTTTCATCTTTAACATATTTTGTTAACTAATAGTAATAGGCCAATAGGAAAAGTTCCATTTCTTTGATATTTCCACACTTAGAGTATACAGAGATATAATTTCACTTCATTTTTACATAATCGATTTCCATCATCCTCAGATTTCAGGAAACAACAATAGAATTTCTAGGAATTTGTCAAGATTTTGGGAGAGAGGAAGGGTAGGGAAGACCCCAAATGAGAAGATGAATTGTTTTCAGTAGTAGAGTGTTTAGGAAAAAGGGAGCAACCTGGAAAAGAAGATAATTAGTATGATTAAAGTTGAGTATTTTCAGTATGCTCAGCAATGTGTATAAGGGTATATGTCTGAGAAAGAATTAATGATGAGGAAGATTAGATCAGTTGTGCAAAATAAAAATATACCACGGCTGATGCATCCATTAGGCATGAGGGACATAGTGCCTGGGACCAGAGTACCTTCAGGGTCTCAAAAATGTTTTAGTTTTGAGCTGGGCATGGTGGAGCATGCATGTAATCCCAATAGTTGGGAGGCTAAAATAGGAGGATCACAGGTTCATGGTCAGACTTAGCAAGGCAGAAAGGCACTCAGTAACTTAGTGAGACCCTATTTCAAAATAAAAATAAATAAATAAAATGGGGTTGGAGTGTATGTACCTCAGAAGTAAAATGCTCCTGAGTTCAATCCCCATTATCTCACATTCACACACACACACACACACACACAAATTAAAAAATATTTAAAAAAATTTTTTTTGCACTGAGGATTGAACCCAGAACCATTCTATCTGTGAGCTATACAACCAGCACTTTTTATTTTTTATTTTGAATCAGATTCTCCCTAAGTTGCTGAGAGTCTTGTTAATTCACTGAGGCTGGTCTAGAACCTGCAATCCTCCTATTTCAGCCTGCCAAGTATTGGCTTTACAATGTACACCACCACTCCTGGCTAAGAAAAAAAACAAAAACAAAAAGCTTTTAAGGTCAAAAATTGAACTTGGTTTGATATGTTATAATATAAAATATGAGTTTTAATATGTTTTCTTCCACAAAGAAGAAGATACAAACACATCTCAGACCCTCAGAAGTCTTAACATGACCTGACAGAAGTTACATTTGTGTGTGTGTGTGTGTGTGTGTGTGTGTGTGTGCACGTGCACGCACATGGGCACTACTGGGGATTGAACCCAGGGGCATTCTACCTCTGAGCTACACCCCCAGTCCAATTTTTATTCTTTATTTTGAAACAGGGTCTCACTAAGTTGCAGAGGGCCTCACTAAGTAGCTGAGGCTAGTCATGAACCTGAGATCCTCCTGTTACAACCTCCCTAGTACTGGGATTACAAACATGCACCACCATGCCCAGCTAAGTTGCATTTTATTTACATGAATAGATGGTAATGTGACAAGGGGGAGTAGTTCTTGTCATTCTCACAATTCTTAAAGGTATTTTAATGACCCTACTTGAGAAGTCATGTCTGAGAGAAGGTCATACATCCAGAAAGTGATAAATTCTGATTCTCTTTTGCTCTAACCCCCGGAACATAAGTGTAAACTAATCTAAAGAGACTTCTGCCAGGCCTAGGGTGAGAGGACTGACATTAATTATGTGCATCACTCTGGGCATGTTCGTCCATCTGCCAGCTGCGCCTGACCCTTATCAAATGTTCCTCAGGAAGACTTAATTAAGTGGCTCTTGTAGCTCTTGCAGCTGAATTTCAAGCTACCAATGCACTCCTAAGAACAGAATGTTTGCCTTTCATACTATGGGTTCTGTTATCAGTTTGATGTCCTAAATAAGCCATTTATCTTCATAGTACGGAAGAATATTTATTAAATTTATGATTATGTGTTGTACTGCACTAGAGAGCTTCTTTCAAACTTTTTGGGGGGAAGCAAAATTAAAGTTTCAGTCATCTAACCTATTCACTAAAGAAAACTGAAGCTCAGAATGAATAAGTTGTTACAATTAACAAAACTTGCATATACCAAACTCTGTCTTGACCCACTCAGCATCTCCGGAACCCTCCCCACCAACACATTCATTTCACCAGCTTGGGGATTCTGGTTTAGCAAATTTGGAAGGATCCTTAACAGATTCTACTGTCTTCCTTGCTTCTTTATTAGAACTCAGGCAATGTACAAAGTAAACCTGTATCAATGTTTTCTATAAGGAAATTTTAAGTAATAACATTTTAGTCAATTTCAGTATCCAGTATCTACAGCAACATAATCAGCCAATTCAAGACTTAGAAAGTTAAAACAACAATTCTGTGGATTAAAGATGGCAGAACAGGGGAAGACAGTACATTCTAGTTGCTCCAAGACTCGGAACTTAACCAGTGGGAAGATTGCTTTTTGGCAAGGGAAGAAAAGCAGTCAGAATTCAACAGAAGAAAGACAATCAAAATGAGGTGAAATTGAACACAGTACAGAAAGCAGAAGATGAAAGAAGATATACACATCTTATCTCAAGAGTAGAGAGCGTATGCAGGCACCATATTAGCAAGCCCACACCTGGGCTGGTGGCTGCTAGGACCTGGTGACTCTCAGAGACCAACATCAGCAAAGAAGCAGAATTTTTTCAAGTCAGTGATTGCAGAGAACCAACACCAAGAGAAATTGCATTCTTCTCTCCATGCTCAAATATCTCAGGTCTGTGACCCCCCAGACTGACCAGTCAAAGTGTCCAGTGAATTCATATGGCAGCAGCTGAACTCTGAACAAGAAACATCAGGTCCTTCCTGCAGGGACCCCCTGACTACATCACACCTCATCAAGGCCACTGTGAATATAGAGACCAATTGGCCAAACCATTCAGTGAACTCTGATGACTGCAACTGTACTCATCCCTTCCTGCAGGGACTTGAGCAGCACTCATCAAGACCTTGAGATTACAAACCATCCCAGCAGAAGTCTATGTAGCTACAGAAACTTGCATGGTAGTGAACAGAACTTCGGGGCCTGTGAGTAGGTAAATCATCCTTGAAAAGGTGGGGTGGGGTTACAGTCAGACATTGAAGAAATGTGAATTAGCAGACAGTTCCTAGGACACTCAAACAGGCCAGACCTAGGGTTAGCAGTTCACTCCCCTGCAGGGTCTCCAGCAATCACCACAGGACCACCAATAGTGGTGTCTGTGGGGTGAAATAAATCAGCCAACTGAGCTACAGCCACAAAAGGCTATAAAATAATGCCTCGCAGTGTTTGGGCACCACAAGCACCAAGGCTGGAGGCTAACAAGGTCTCATGTGATCATAGCTGCCCAGAGTAACATAACTATCCCTGGGGCTAAATAAATGAGCCACCCAAGCCCCAGGCCCAAATAGTACAGTTTCTCCTCGCCAGAGCTTGGACCCTGAAAGCAGAGAATCTAGGGGCCATCAAGGGTTCACATGATCTCAGCTACAGGCTGGGAAAGCAACACTCTCCACCAGCAGACCTGGTGATAAAGCAGGCATGTCAATGATTACATGTGATTGATTGCAGCTAGCAGATCAGTGGTAGTATCACTGATCCATCAAAGATCAGCCAGCTAGGTCACAAATTAGGAACATTGTAATCTCCAGCTCTGAAGAGCTTAGGACCAATAGCCACAGAGGCTCAAGGTCATTGCTCTACAAGGTTTTATAGGTTTGAAACCAGCAGAGAAGTGGTACTGTCTGTGAGGCATTAAATCCCAACCCACAGGCCACAGGCTCTGAATGGAATATCATAGTCTCTGGCCCAGTTGAATTTGGGCCTGGAGAGTATGGTAGCCTGCAGCCAATCAGATGCTCCTATTTGCCTGAACTGAGTAAGAACATTATTAAAGAGGTTCTGGGGGACAAACTTTAAACAAAAGTCATCTCTCAATAACAATGAATGGCAAAGGTCTAAACTCCTCAATTAAAAGGTATAGACTGGCAATGTAGAATAAAGAGCATAATCCAACTGTATGCTCTTTGCAAGAACCTCACCCTGCCAGCAAAGATATCCATAGGCTAAAGGTGAAAGGATGAAAAATGATATACCATGCAAATGTATAGTGAAACTTTCATAAAACAAACTCTTTGGAACATTAGGTTTCAAATAGAAATAAATACAATAATATTGGGAGACTTCAATAAATCACTCACACCACTAGATCATTTTTTCTAACAAAAGATGAATAACGACTCCTCAGTGCTAAAGAACACTATAAACCAAATGGAACTAATAGAATGAAAGTAGAAATCAACAACAGGAAGGCCAAAATAAATTATATAAGTACATAAAGACTGTATGAAACACTTTCCAATGAGGACTAGATCATAGAAAAATAAGGGGAGAAATAAAAAATTCTAGAATTAACAAAAATAGAAACACAACAAACAAAAATTATGGAACACTTTTAAGGCATTTCTTAAGAGGAAAACTTATAGCACTGAGTGTTCACATAAGAAAAACAGAAAGAAAGAAAAAAACACCAAAAAACTAAGGACACACATCAAGGACCTCAAAAACAGGATTAATCCCAAAGCCAGTAGAAGGCAGGAGATAATGAAAATAAGAGCAGAAATCAAAAAATATAGAACAAGAACAACAAAAATGCAAATAATCAACAAAAAACTGATTCTTTGAAAAGATTAACAAGATTGATAAACTCTTAGCCAACCTAACCAAAAGAAAGAGAAAATCAATACAAATTATTAAAATAAAAAATGAAAAAAGAGAAACCACCACAGACATTGGGGGAATCCAAAGGATCATCAGAAAATATTTTGGAAATAAACTGGAAAACATAGAATCAACATATTTCTGGACACATAAAACCTACCTAAATCATACCAAGAGTACATAGAAAACCCTAAACCAACCAATAGCAAGCAACAGGATAGAACCATTCAGGAGGCATCATAGTTCCTGACCTCAAATTATACTACAGAGTTGTAGTAATAAAAGCAGCATACTATTGACATAAAAACAGACACATAGACCAATGAAACAATAGAAAATACAGAATTAGATCCAACACTTATAGATAGCAAATTGATTTTTAATAATGGTTCCAAACCACATATGTTGGAGAAAAGACAGCCTTTTTGACAAAAGCTGTTGGGAAAATGTGTTATATATTTTTAGATAAATATAATTTAATCCTTGTCTCTCACTTTGCCCAAAAGTCAGTTCAAGATGTATCAAAGGCTGGGAAATTAGACCAGAGATTTTTTGAAATTACTAGAAGAGGGCATAGAGCCAGTACACCAGTATAGCGGCACAGGTAGAAAGCTTCTCAATATGACCCCCAAAAATCAGGAAATTAAAACAAGAATTAATAAATAGGATAGCCTTAAACTAAAAAGTTTCTGTTCATCAAAGGAAGTCATCAAGAGCCTAAAGAGAGAGCCTACATAATGGGAAAGGTCTTTGCCTGCTATTCTTCTGATAGAGGATTAATATCTGGAATCTACAAAGTACTTAAAAGTCTTAACAATAAAAAAAATCTCAACCAAGAAATTGGCAATTGAACTAAATAGAAACCTCACAAAAGAAAAGTTACAAATGGCCAATATATACATGAAAAAAATGTTAAACATCATTAGCAATCAGGGAGATGCAAAGCAAAAACTACACTGAGATTCCACCTAACCCCAATCAGAATGGCAATCATCAAGAACTCAAAAAAAAAAAAAAAAAAAGTAATGCTGAAAAGAGTGTGGGGAAATAGAACTTTTGTACATTTTTGGTAGAAAATGCAAATTAGTGCAACTGCTATGGAGATCAATGTGGAGATTTCTCAGAAAATTGGGAATGGATTCACCATATGATCCAGCTATACCACTCCTCGGTATCTTTCCAAAAGGAGAGAAATAAGAATATTATATTAATATCCATGTTTATAGCAACACAATTCAAAATAGCCAAGTTATGGGACCAACCTAGGCATCCATTAACAGATGAATGAATTACAGAATTATGGGATATACACACAATTAAATTCTACTCAGCAAAAAAAAAAAGAACAAAATAGTGTCATTTGCAGGAAAATGGAGGACCTGGTGAAAATTACATTAAGTGAGATTAGCCAGTCACAGAAAGTGAAGGGTCATATATTTTCTCTCATATGTGGAAGCTAGGGAGTAATTGTGATACCAGGGGGACTTCAGATAATGGAGAAGAAACTCCAATGGAGGTGGTATAAGGAAAGGTGAGGGGAGAGGGAGAATCAGTGAAGGAATCACTTCTATTGACATTATATATCTATGTGAGAATACCAATGTCAATCTCAATATCCTGTATGGGAAAGGAGGAGTGTGGAGGGAGCTGGGGGAAAGCCAGCAAGTGCATGTGCATGAATGTCAATATCACCATGCATTACATTATGAT
>PVLC010040494.1:0-13927 GCA_004027655.1 Graphiurus murinus
AGAGAGAGAGAGAGAGAGAGAGAGACAGAGAGAGAGAGAGACAGAGAGAGAGAGAGACAGACAGACAGACAGAGAGAGACAGAGAGACCCACAGAATGAAAAGGGATAGAAAGGAAAGGAGTGGAGAAGAGAAGGGAAGGAAAAGGAAGAGAGAAAAAGCAACACTCCAAAACTGTGATCATCTTTGCATGCAGTGTATCTTATTTCAACTCACTTATCAGTTGTGATGTCATTGCTCCATTGACATCCACCACAAGGAAGTGTGTGTGCTTGTGTGTGCGTGTGTGTGTGTGTGTGTGTGTGTGTGTTAAGTGAATTCTCAGCAGATCTACATTTGGGCCTTTCCTAATTTCCAATGTTATAAATAATAATACAATGAATATCTTTAAATGTAAGCCTCTATGAATGTCTTTACATTTTTTATTGTTTTCTCTATAGATTTCAGAAGTGGGAGTCACGGTGTAAAGAGTAGGAGAATAGTTTACATCTTTTATACACATTTCTGTGCTTTTCCAGAGAGGCTGCACTAATTTATGGCACAATACTAGTATGAGCAGAATCATATCCTTAGGAAAATTATGTTACCCAAAACACTTGCTAATTTGGGGGGGGGTGGTTACTGGGGATTGAACCCAGGGACATTCTACCTCTGAGCTATATCCCCAACCCTTTTTATTTTTCAAATTTGAAACAGGGTCTCACTAAGTTGCTGAGGCTCTCCCTATGTTTGCTGAGGCTGTTCTCAAACCTGCAATTCTCCTGTCTCAGTCTCCCAAGTACTGGGATTACAGGTGTGCACCACCATGCCTGGCTACCACTTGCTAATTTTGATAGGTAAAATCATCTTTTACTGTTGGACGAAATAATATTTATTCAATTTCCAGCTGTTTTCCCTACTTTCTTATGAGCCTTTTTCCATTGGTATTTCATGAAATAAAAAATCATCCTCCTTGCCCATTTTGCTATTTTTTTCCCATCTTCTTACTGTTTTGTAAGAATTCTTTAAATATCAGTAACGTTACGCTGTTGTACAGGCACCTGTTGTACATGTTGCACACACTTTGTGTTGTGCTCTTTACTTCTGCCTGGGGTGTCGTTCCTGCGGAGACATTTTTATTGTTACGTGTTCAGTCCTAGCAGGCTCTTCCTCCGTGACTCCTTCCCTGGCTTTCATGTTCGGGAACTTCATCTGTGGGATCATCCCCTAACCCATAGCACCTTTGAAGTTTCTTTTTAAATGACTTCATGTTTTCTATTTAATTCCTTAAGCCATCTGGAATTAATTTTGGTCTACGTTGAAGTGAAGAATCTGACTTTATCCCGCTCTGTTCCCCCCAAAGCTAACCATCTGATCTGGCTCCATTGACTAATCCTCTCGGAGCCCTAATGTGCGTGGCTTTCTCCAGCTCTAGGGCCTTGGGGCGGGGAGGAAGCAGGAGCAGGAGCAGGAGCAGGAGGAGGAGGAGGAACAGGAGGTGGAGGAAAAGGAGAGGCTCTCCAGCCTCACACCAAAGCTGCACAGCAGTAGGTGCTGGAGAGACCTGGCGATACACGGAAAATCCCCGTGCACACCAGCAACCCCAGAACCATGGTCCTCGGCCAAGGGCTGAGCAACGGGACTGGCTAATGCCATTTCTGACTCTAACTCTGGTGCTTCTGACAGAGCTCTGGTTCAAGCTCTGTTGCTATAACAGAATACCACAAGCTGGATAATTTATGAAGAAAAGACATTCACTTCTCACAGTTCTCAAGGCTGGGAAGTCCAAAGTCAGCTGCTGGCATCAGGGGAGGGAGGGTCTTCTTGCTGCATTTTCACATGGTGGAGGGTGTCACTCGGTGAGGAAGTTCCCATAGGAGACAGAGAGAAACCCATCCTTTCATCAGGATCCCTTGATAACTAATCCACTTGTAAGAGGCCCAAGGAGAACCAGCAGGGAGCCACAGATAAGGACCTTAATCTACTCACCAGGGTGGTACCCTCATGACCTAACCACGTCTTAGTACTGTTACAATGACAATTACATTTTTAAAGGGGACATTCAAACCACAGCAGAGACGATTCCAGCTTCTTTTTCTTTTCCGTTCTCTTGCTACAGCTTACCTCGGCCAGAAGTCTGCCCAGCCCTGGATATCTCCTATTTATGCATTTACATTTGCAAACTGATGCCATTTGCCTACAATGCTTTTTGCCCTGGGCCCAGAAGGATACAGACAGAGCACGTACATGGCACCACCACCACGTATGGTGGTTATTTACCTTAAGAGGACATTGATGTATATAAAGCATATGCCAGGGTAGAGAGTTCACACTTGTAGAGATTTGCATACTAGAATTTATGTCTTGATGTACCGTCATTTACTCCGTATAATTATTACTGACTTTCTGAATAAATGGGGCTTTTTTTTCCTACCAAAGAAAAATGCATGATTTCTGTAGACAGTTTTCCTACAAGAATATCCAAGGAAAGTTTTGGTGTTTGATACACGGGAAGTGGGTTGCAGCCTGTTCCTGATGGCTAAAGTGTGGGTAGAGGGAAGTGGATATAAGACTTATTTATTCATTCATTTTTGTGGTACTGGCTATTGAACCCAGGGGCATTCTACCTCCAAGATACACTCTTTTTTTTAAATTTTGAAACAGGGTTTTCCTAAGTTGCTAAGGATGGCCTCACATCTGAGTCTCTCCCATATTGGGATGGCAGGTGTGACAGGTGTGCACCACCACATCCAGCTGGAAGACATTTTTAAAAACATATTGTTCGGCCGGGCGTGGTGGCGCACGCTTGTAATCCCAGCATTCGGGAGGCTGAGACAGGAGGATCCGGGTTCGAGGCCAGCCTCAGCTACCTAGTGAGGCACTCCGTAACTTAGTGAGACCCGGTTTCAAAATAAAGAATAAAAAATAGGGCTGGGGGTATAGCTCAGAGGTAGAATGCCCCTGAGTTCAATCCCCAGTACCTCAAAAAAAAAATATTGTTCGAAGGGGGCTTAGATCCCACTGGCTCAAGGAATGTCCACCTGCTGAGGTCTTTGCTTCCCTTCCTCCCCCAAAGGGGCCAGGTGAGCTCAACCCTGAGAGCAATGACGACAAAGGGAATGCGTGTGAGAGCAGCCACGGCTCTGCTTCCCAGGCACGGCTACCATGCTTGGTGCTTTGACATCTCCACAACAGGAGGCTAAGGTGTGGACTCCTTTTTTCATCCTCATAATATAGACAGGTAACTGAGGATCCGAGAAATTAAAAAGCTCACTCAGCCGTTGCATAGCTAGTCAGTGGTAGAGCTGGGGTTTGAACCAGGCTTCTTGGTCCTGTCGCCCTAACCACTGGTGCTATTCTTCCTCTTAGGTGGGAGCTTGGCTAGCAGGGTGGTAGTAGAGTACCTGGAAGTGACCTGAAATTCAATAGTGGGAGTTGTTATTGCTGGGTTTGTGACTTGTTTATGGTACGGCTGTCCCTGGGCTGTGTCCTAGCCGGGTCCTGGCCCCTCTGTGGCTCTTCTTTCTAGCAGAGCCCACTGTCTTCAGAGAGAGAAGACTGTCCATCTCCAGAATGGTTTTCCAACCCCTTGGGTGAATTGGTGCTCATCCACAACCATAGCAAGAAGAAAACACTGTTAATCTATAAAATCTATATCACTGTGGTTCTTGGACAGATTGCTACCTCATGAACCTCTAAATGATGAAGTATCATCTTCTTGAACCCTTTAAAAAGGTGTTTAACCTGTTTGGTATCAGCTATCCCTTTGAAAATCTGATGAAAATATAGATTTTTTTTGGCCACAGAATGAAGGGCATGTTTTGTGTGCAGCAGCAGGGCCTTCTAGGAACCCCATGGACGCAGGGTGGAAAACCCCAGCCTACCATAAGTCCCTCCCCTTCTGCTTGTCTCTTTTAAATCCTCAGGAAGAAATAAAGAAAGCATACCTAAGAAAATTATGTGATTGGAGTCAAAGTAATTAAGGCCCAACTTTCTTTCCTTTGGTGCGTATACACATTCATCTTAATTAAAGTGCTCATTATAAGACCAGAGCTTGGAGCGGCTGGGAAGCAGGATAAGATGGAAAACCCCTCAGGATTAGAAAGGCCATCGCTTGTTGAACCAGGGATTCTTATTACTGAAGTGACCCTCTGCCTTGGGTAGCTTAAAAAAGATTCTACCCAGAGGCAGACGTGGGTTCTGTGGGTTTTGTTTTGTTCTTTGAAGCCAGCTTTTGCCATTAACTGTGGAGTTGCCTGACTGTGTTATTGTACAAACATTCTTTCCCTTCCATTCTACCTTGGGTAAGTAGGTTAAGCGATCAGGAAACATCTTGTGATCATTAGTTTTGTGTGTCAGCCTGGCCAGGCTCTGGTACCCAGTTATTTAATCAAATGCTAATCTAGGTGCTTCAGTGAAGGTATTTTGTAGGCATGGTTAACGTCTGTAATCAGTAGACTTTAAGTAAAGGAGATTATCCCTGGTAATGTGGGTGGCCCTCATCCAACCCCTTGAAGGCCTCCTGAGCCTTCAAGAGTGAGGTTTCCCAGAAGCAATTCTGCTTATAACCTGTAGCATCAAACTCTTGTCTGAGTTTCCAGCCTGCTGGCTTGGTCTACAGCTTCTGAACTTGACAGCTCCCACTATTGCAGAAGCCTGGTCTTTAAAATTAATCTCTTTAGATAGATATTAGATAGATTGATACATAGATCATGATGAAAAGACAGAGATAGAGATAGGTATTGTTATGGGCTGACCTGAGGCTTTAGCCTTAGCATAAGTAACGCCATGTTGCTACCCTAGGTGACCCAGCTGTCTGTCATGCATGACTGCTTGTTTGGCTTCTATAATTTCTACTTAACTCACACCTGCAGGAACAGCCTGAGAGGAACTTTCCATCCTTGTCACAACCAGGATGTATATAATAGAAGGATCCATCTTTGTCACAACCAGAATATGTGTGTAATAGAAGGGGTTGACGTGTTTTGTTGAGCCCCTGAACAATACTGTTTTGTGCCTTCTGAACATTACACTTGGCTACCAGCCCTGCTGTGCCACCCTGCTGTGAGAACCTAAATTTTTCACCCTGAGCTTACAGTTTGTCTGTATAAAAGTTTCCCCGAAACGGCCATTTGGCACTGCACTTGGGTTGAGTGTCCAGTGTAGTCCTGACTGGTCAATAAAGACTTTTTTTTTGGCTATATCTTTGGGTCAATATAGCTCTATGTATTGCCTATCTATATGTCTGTACTGTTATGATTTGAATCTGGAATGTCTCCCCAAAAGCACATTCCCAGTGGAGCAAGGTTCAGAGGTGGGGCATGGCCTGGAGGACCATATCTGTCCCTGGCCCCCTCCTTTCTCTCTCTCTTCCTCTCCCTCCCTTTCTTTCTCCTTCCAGCCACCAGGAGCTGAGCAGCTTTCCTCCACTATGCCGTGTCCCCATGATGTTCCTGCATTGAAGCAGGACAGCCATGGACCGAACCCTGAAACCATGAGCCAAATAAACATTTCCTCCTCTAAGTTATTCTTGCCAGGTACTTCAGTCTCAGCGACACAAACCCTACCTAAAGCATGTACTTGTCTCCTATTGGTTCTGCTCCTCTTGAGATCCTTGACTGATCCGCATCGCAAAGAGCCCAGTCATCTCTGTGAAGGGCAGTTGCTTTGTAATAAATGAAAGCTCTGGATGCTGTCACACCTCATGGAAAAGCAGCTCCTGGGCCCTAAGAGGAGAGACTTGAAGTCAGGAGGGTGAGTTAGAGGCAGGAGGTCAACTCGGTGCTTTTCTGCTTCACTGTGTATCAGCATCACCATGGGTATGCATGGGGGCAGGGGGGAGGGAGAGGGAGTTTGTTAAAAATGCAAAACTCAACCACCCAAACAAACAAAACCACACCAAAACCAAAACAAACCCCACAAATCTTCAGACTCTCATCTTCCAAAGTTCTGCTTCTATAGATTTGGGCCAAAGCCCTCAGAGCAATTCTGCTGCAGGTGGCCCTTTGAGAACTAGCGTTTGGAAGGCAGCCTCCAAGCCTCCAGACCAGACCTGAGTCTGAGTCCATTCTCCACCACTCTTCCATCTTCCAAACTTCCCCACCAGGTCTTTTGCGTTCCAAGGCTGGGGACAGGGGGTCCGGTTTCTACCCTCTGGGTCTCTTGACAAGATTAGGGCCCTGGCCCAGTTGAAGTCCCAATGTATAGGGCCTGAGAGGCACATGCTAGGCCTTATCACTTCCACGGTGCCCTACTAAGCTCAAGGTCTCTGAGACCAGATTGCCGGGCATTCCAATCTCCATTTTGTCTTTGTTTAACTATTTTTTTACAATTGCCTATCATATAATTTCTTTTCTCCTGACATGATATACAGTGGATTTGCTCAACTAGCCAATTCAATGGCTATTTTGATTCCCTTCCCCCTCATTTGAAGTTTAAACAATAAAACATGAATGTCTTGGTCTTAATCCCCTGAAGGCTTTGCAGCTTGATACTGATCTGTGACCTCCTTTCATGGTCCAAAAATCACTGAATAGAATAGGAAGGAGATAGGACCCACTCCAGGCACCAGCTGTACAAGAAGCCCCTATGGTGGGGCCTTCCTTCCCTCCGGAGCAGCCTTCCTTCTACAGAGGAGCTTTGTTCAGTAAGGGAGTCGGCCCGGCCCTGCCCAACCTCGGGCTGTGTTCCATTAGATGATGGGAGTGGTGTTGGGCCAAGCTAGAATTTAACTGGAGCCTTATTAAAGTTTATACCAGGAAAAGAGCAACTGGGACCCTACATAGGTTATTGGGGGCAGAGGAAGGAAGGGAGAGGGGGAGGTAGTGGTCATAAAATATAAAGATAAGGAAGGTCGGGCCTCTTACTGTGGGGTTTGCTCAGTTGATGGAGTTTCTCCTCCTATTCCAGTAAGGAGCCCCCCTCCTCCTATATACTGCCACTTACTTCTCACCCCTATTTCTTCTCTCTGGCCTTTCCTAGACATGGACCTGGAAAAACATCTGGAAAAACAGTACCGGCCTGCCCCAGCTCGTGAAAGGGGGCCTCCGAGTCTATTTAGTTTCTGAGTTCCGATTTTATCTTGTTTATAAGATCCATATGGAGAGAGAAGGACGGGGAGAGTGCTGGGCGGTGGGGGCGGAGGCGCAAACAGCTCCAGGCGGCTGCTTGAGCGGGTTCATTTCTGGGCCTGGGTTTTACTCTTTCTGATCCCCTGCTCACAGCACCCCCTCGGGTCAGCCTGTCTGCTTATGTGGAAGCAGGGCATGGAAGAGTTCAGTCAAAAAGGAAGTTGGAAGTCACACGTGATTGTCAGTATTGAGGTTACTACCGATTTTACCTGAAATCTCATTGCTAGTCGCTAGTCTCGTCCCACCAACCAAAGAGAATCGGTCCTGGGTAACCTGGACTGAGGGTCAGAAGACGCAGTCGGGGTTCTGCTACCTGCCGGCTGTGTCACAGGCATGAGTTCACGGACCTCTCTAAGGCCTGATCTTGCCATCTGAAGAGAAGGCTCAAGGGGGCCAGGCTCCTAGCAAGGCCTCCGAATATGGGAACTAGACTTTGGCCTTTTTCCTGACTCATCAAATGACTTAATCTTGTAAGGACCACGTTTCCTTCCTGGCATTGACCTCTTTGTTTTATAGAGGTTGTTGGAGAGATAATTGTGTGAACAGACATTACAAATGGGATTCAAACCCACACAACTAACCCCGAGGACGATCCTAAGTTCCTGCCCAATCTATGCCACACTTTTATTCATCTTTGCTGCTCTGCCTGGAATACTCTCTCTCTCTCTCTCTCTCTCTCTCCCACATTTAAAAATTTCCTATTCAAGATTCAATGAACCGCCATTCCCTCCTGGAAGTCCTTTCCACCTCCCTATGCCTTTGGGATCTCCCTTTGTGAAGGCAGGGAGGTGCAGTTTCAGCCTTCCATCCTGACTTTACAATTGGAGTCCAAGCTCTTTGATGGGCAGGGGTCTGCCATGTTCCTTTGTCAATTCTAGGGTCTAGCAGACTTTGTATAGCATAGGGACCCAGTGAATAAATGGGTGGATGGATGGACAGATGGGTGGATGGATGGATGGATGGATGATGGGTAAATTGGGTGGGTAGACGAATGGGTAGAGCTGGGTAAGAGGTTAAATGGATAGGACAATTTTGTAGATGTGTTTTAAGGACCTCAAGCAGTTGATAGTCACTCTTTCAGTACCTCTAAACACTGTGCGAAAATGACTCCCTTGTCTTCCGCTGACATTTATGAGTGATTAGCACAATAAGCCGAGGAAAACTGATGAACTTTTAGCAAAAGGTTAGTTCACTGCACTCCACACCCACACCTTGGGAGACACAGTTTGCATTTGGTCCCCCACCGGGGAATCTGCCTCCAGCAGGCTGGGTGCACATCCCAGGTGGAAGTCACGACGTCTGTCCTACTTTTCAAACTCCTAGGAAGAACTGCCATGCCAAACCCAACGGAATACGTCACAGCCTCCGTGATCAGGGAGGGTTTCTCAGCATCCTTTATGAATCTCTCAAGCTGTGGAAGAAAATGACTCCCTCTTGTTAAGATGGAAAATGGTATTTAACAAAGATCACTGGGCTGGAAACCGGGACATGTGCTCTCGGCCTGGTGCTGCCACTAATTTGCTCTGGGATTTGGGGCCAGCCACCTTGCTAGACTTCAGCCTCTTTGTGAGAGAAACGGGGACTGTATATATTTCACGGCCACCATCAGCTCTACAACGTATGGTTTTGCATTCTGCAGGGCCAGCAGGCTCCTGCCCTGGACTTTGCCCCTCACAACCTCAGAAGCCCCTTCTTGTAGGCCTCACTGCCTGCACGGGGGGTTTCATAGGAAGGCACCCCCAGGGCTGTTCAGACTGTCTAGTGCAGAGTTTACCAGCAGAGAGATTGGCTCCATCCTCTGCTAGCTCTGTTCCCTTGGGCAAGTTCCTTAACCCCTCTGTGTCTCCTCTGTAAGAAGGAGTAAGACCCACCTGCTGGGGGCAGCTAGAAAATGAAATGACATGACACACAGAAAGTGCCTGTCATCGTGCCTAATACAGAAAAAGAGACATGAGTTGGTATCACGGTGTTTCGGAGACTCTGGTAATGGACACTGCTATCTAGTTTCTGGCGTCTCATCCTTTGAGTCTTCTCTAAGAGCTGCCTCAACACCAGGACACTTAAATGCAAAGGTTCTGGTTTTCCAGGCACATTCAGCCTGTGCTCTGGACACAGAGTCAAGGGCACGGGGCCCGAGTGACATGAAGTAAACCATTGTTTGGGTGAAGGGGAGGGGCTGTTCTACAAGCCAGTCTCCAGGATTCTGTGGAGCCTTCTGGCTGCCCAAGGCCTCTTTCTCTATTTCTCCACTCTGTCCTGGTGACCTTGCAGATGCTTTTGTCTGAGCAGAAGGGCTCTGACTGCATGCCCATAACTTCAAACCGCAGCAAAAACCAGACTCGGTGGTGCATGCCTATAATCCCAAGTACTTGGGAGACTGAGGCAGGAGGATTGCAGGTCCAAGATCAGTCTCAGCAATGCAACAAGGGCCTCCTCAGCAACGCAGCAAGACCCTGTTTCAAAGTGAAAAGGGCTGGTATGGTTTGGTAGAATGTCCTTGGGTTGAATCCCCATTACCAAAATGAACTAAATAAATAATAAATAGAAAGACCCTACATTCATGCATTGTGTAAGTTCATTGGTCATTCAAATAGCAAGGCGAGCAGAGTTGGGGAGGGTGGGATAGGAGGGCTCCTACCAACCAGCTGTGTGCCATGAGCAGGTGACTCAAGAGCACTTGAGGACACTGTGTGGTGGGGCACGTCCACTGCGTGGTGGCCGGCACTTGGAGGGGTGCACAGGCAGGAGAGGCGTCCCCTCCACATGCCAGACTCTTTACAACCTGGGCAGATCCCTGTCTCCTTTCAAAGTCCCCTTTCTCTCTCTCCAAGTGGAGTTAGAGCTGGACCCACGGTGTGATGGGACATGAAAACTAGGAAAGGCGACTAGTCCCATTAGGATTTCCTTCCATTCCGTTCTTCCTGGATGCTGGTCCTCCACGTGCTTCCTGGACTGACCGTAGAGACCCGGGACTGGGCAGGAAGAGGTCAGAGTCACAGACGGGGGGTGAGGGAGGGTGGAGAAGGAAGGCCATGGCTCCTGTTGTCTCCCCTTGGAGCCTTCCCTCCCGGCCTCTACCATGATTTGTCCTTCTGTATCCTCACACACTCCAAGCTCAGAGACTCCCAGAACGACCCCCACCTCCCGCCACAGCCCCGTGCATCCTTCCTCCACCAGGAAAGCTCCTCTGCAGCCATGCTCAGCCTGGCCCGCCACAAATGGACGCCAGGGTCACTTTGCTTTCACACCTGAGGTCTCTACAGCTGGACGCAGTTGGGGGGAGGGGGAAAGAAGGGAAAAAAAAAAAAAAGAACAAGAGCAAGAAAAAGGTACTCTTGGAGTTGCTGAGAGGTCAAACAGGAAAAAAAAAGAAGGCAATATTAGCTTTGCATCTTATTATACTAAATTTGTTTTAAACTAAGAAATAAATAGCTTACAAGGTCCCTCCAACAATGACATACTATTTATTCTTCTATGGAGTGCAAGCATTTTTTAAAGCAAGGATAAAAGAACAATATAATGTGCCAGAACACACGACTAAGTTTTTTTTTTTCCCTAGAAAAACAAAAGATACCAATCTATTTATAGTGTAAAGCTAATGGATATAAAAAAAAATCTTTTCAGGAAAATCGATGACTCTGTGAAGAGCCATCCTTTTGGTTTGGCTCCGCGAGGGGGAGGGGGAGAGGGAGGAGGCCCACACTTGTAGCTCACAGAGAAAGGCGAGGCTGGCACCGCCAACCCCGCCCCCGCAGCCCCGGCGTTTTCCAGATGAAGAGACTGTGGTCTCAGTGGTGACTGATGTTTGCCGAGAGCCTTCTGCCTGTCAGCTCCCTGGCAGGAGTTGACTCATTTGCCTCTCCAACAGCTCTGCACAGAGATACCAGTCTCCTGACTTTAGAGAGCCGCAAGGTGCTGAGGGCTCCCTTGGGCGGCAGTGCTGTGGTCCTGGCCAGCGCTCACCTGGCTCCCAGCACAGACCTGGCTCCTGTCTCCGCTCTGGAAGACCACAGGCCTTGGGGGAGGGAGCCCAGGCAGGAGCAGGAGGGAGGAGGAGGGAAGGGATGATCAGCGGACTGGAGCAAACCTCAGAGGGTGGCGTGGAGGGGGGGGCGATGCTCTGACCGGGATCACGGCCACCAGGAGGCTTGCGGACCGCACTATGGGACCTCCCTGCAAGGCTGCTGAGACCCGAAGCATCAAGCTTCATTTCCAAGGAGGCCTGAAGGTCCTATCCCTCCTCTCAGGGGGTGGCCGCCTCTTCCAGCACCTCAAGTGCTGCTCTGGGAAACTCTCGGCCAGTCCAGGCTGATGGTCACTCCCCGATGGCTGCGTTTTAGCCTCCAGAATCCCGAGTCAGCCATGGGAGCTGCTCATCAAGCCATGAGACTGTGGGTTCCTGAGGCAGGAGGACGTTCTCCAGAGGGCTCAGGGTGTAAGCTGTGTCCCACCAGTGTTGAGTGAATAAGGGATCCCCTGCCCGCATCCCCCACACTGCAACACAGGAAGCAGCCCCTCCCCCTTATCCTGGGAGAGATACTCCAGGATCCCCGGGGTGCCTGAAGCCACAGGTAGTACTGACCCCGGTATGTGATGTTTTTCTATATACATCCATACCTGTGATCATGTTCCACTTATAAGTTAGGCACATTAAGGGATGAATAAGAAGAAGAATAAAACAGGACAATTATAACAATACACTGTAATAAAAGCTGTCTAAATCTTACGGATTGTTTACTTCTGGAATTTTCTACTTAATATTTTCAGACCCTCGTTGACCAAAGGTAACTGAAACCTCAAAAAGCAGAATTGTGCCTAAAGTAATAAAGAAGGAAGGGGGGAGCCCGGACTCTGATTGCAAAAGGCAGTACCTGAACAAAACACGTAGCAGGGTTTCATGCAGAGAGAAGCAGCTCAAGGGCCCCCGGTCTGAGGCTCACATGAACGCTGGTGTTTGTGACTTTGCATAAGTCACCCTGTCTCTCTAGGATTCAGGTCTATAATCTCTAACAAGGGGTAGGCACCCCCTCGCACCCCCGTGGTAGCCTAGAAAGCCAACAGGACAGACACCCCAAATTCAAATGAATCTTAGAATTGATGACGATCAATTGATAGTGCCTAGTTAATTGGAGAAAGGACCAGGGGTATGGCGACTCCTGCTCTGTTTTCTTTAATTAAATAATTTATACTTTGCCTTCGTCTAGAAAGTATTAAAACTAAGCAGCTTAAATTTTCCATCAGCATCTTTTCTTTATTAAGGAAGCAGTGCAGAAAAGTTAGAAAATGCAGATAATTTTTTTAAATCCAGCCCATCTATCATTTCTCAGTCAATCCCCCACACAGCTAAACATTGTATAGATTCTGGTGTTTATTCTTCTGAACTCTTTTTCTGTGCCTCGGTACACTTGTAAATATTTTATTTAATAGGCATGGGTTCTTACTTGATTCTTGATTTTGAACTTTATAGTATCAATATATGTAAATTTGTGTTTACACTTTTTTGTGGCTTCTACTATTCTAAAACTGTACCATGTCTTTTGGTTATTATTTCATACGTTTTTATTTTCTAATTTCGAATCGTAGGTCAGATATCTTTCAATAGCATGTGAACTGAGACCTGAAAATAGCCATCACTCCACTCCCTTGTCTAAGTCAAAGCAAATACAAACAATGGTAAGCCATAAAGCGAGTTTCACAAAACTGGCTTATCTGAGATGACTAATCCAATTCTTAATATAAAAAATGTAATTCTTTAAAAATATTGATTCCCTTATGTCAGTCACTGATACCTAAGCATGTGCTTAATTCTATCTCTTCCTGCTTTTATGCTGCTATTTCTTAGGATGACATCCACAAAAGGAGACTGCTGGGTCAAAGGACATGCCTCTTGGTAAGATTTTGAAGCAATATTGCTAGAAATGACTTTATTTATGCTTCTTGGAAATGAATTGATTCTCCACACCCACCTTGCCCAGGTGTCACGCAGAGTGACTTCTTTTTGTTTCATGGCATCTTATTGATGAGTGAGTTTGATGCTTTTTTGCCTACATTAGTTGGCTATGGGTTCATATTGTAAGAATACTTGGTTCTTATTCTAGCCCATTTATTTTATACCAGGCTATTTGTCTTCTTATTGTCTGTCAGATTTCTTTGTATTTTATGGGTAATCCCTGTATTTGTAATATGTGTCACAGCTATTCAGCTATTTCCCAGATGTAATTTACCTTTCATGGTTTTATTCATGTTTTTAAATTTATAAGAGCAAAGTATTTTTTTATAATCCTATATCCCAATATGTTACTTTATTAGCTTTTTTTCCTTTGGGGTTATACTTAACAAATTTTGCCTACTAGGAGTTTACATAAAATTTTACCTCCTTTTCCTTCCTCTACTTTTATGTTTTTAAAAATATATAAACCATATGCAAGTTATTACCATGGATGTTATGAGAAGGAATCTAGCTTTATTTTTTCCAAATGTTTAGGCAGTTACTCCAAAACCTTGTATGGAGCATTTCATCATTCCCCCACTTGATTGGAAATCCATTGTCAGAACATCCTGATTACTTATATACAATTAAAGCTATATCTATGCTTTTTATTCTGTTCCTTATTTGTTTGCTCCCAAAGATAATATCATTCTGTTTATATTTTAGTCCCTGATAAAACAAATGCCCCTCTTTCTTCTCCTTCTTCTTCTTCTTCTTCTTCTTCCTTTTTAAATGATCGATTTCACACACACATTCTGCCCAATCAACTTTAAAATTATTGTCAAGCTCTGAAAATAACTTTATGGGAATGGAGATTGAATGTGTGTGTGT
>PVLC010040495.1:0-13575 GCA_004027655.1 Graphiurus murinus
TGAGTTCACGCCACAGCTCCCAGCAAGCGAGGTGCGGCTCTTGGTGGCGGTGACGCTTGCTGAAGACACAGCCGTAGAATCTCAGCACATGGTTCGTTGAGCCAGGCCAGGCCTTGCCCTGCATTGGCCCAGTAGGACAGACAGGTCATAGACAGACAGGGGGGACCATGGTTTTCAGAGAGCAAAAGAGAGGGACCCCTCATCGATAGGTCCCTAACTCAGCCCAGCCCTCCCTCTGCCCCCTGGTTTTCATTCACCCCTCAGCAGCTGCCACCACAGCCTGAGGAACCTCACCACATCTTTGAAGGGCTTCTTATGTCCCTCGCCCAAGGGTGCCCCCTCCTGGCTCACCAAGGAGCTGCAGGTGAAAAGCAGGCTCCATGAGAACCAGGAGCTAGACTCAGCTCTGCCCCAGCCTGCTGTGTACTGGCGGCCATTCCCTCCCCCTCTCTAGGAAGAGAGGATTGGGCTCAGTTGACCTTGGGGGCCCCTTTTTGTCTGAGCCTTTGTGGACTGAAGGGTGTTTTGGGGAGTCAAATCTTCAGGCCTCAGACCTGCGTAGATGGGAGAGCCTTCCCTTCCCCCAGGGCGGCGCCTCCAGGACAGAGGTCCCCCAAGTCCCCTTGCTGAGTTTTCCAAGTTTTTTAAGGAATCAACTATGGTGCCTGGGTGGATTTCAGGGAGCCCCCTGAGACGGTGGAAGTAATGAGGCCAAGTCTAAGAGGAGAGGGGAAGAATGGTGGTTCTGACTTACAGTAGCACCTGCGCATAGGACACGATGTACAGATTTTGAAGCTCACTTGCTTTGATCCTCTTTCTAAATCAAAATGTGTCTCAGGAGTGTGATATGCACTGAAGGCAGCTGACAGGGTGGCCGGGGTCAGCTCCCGGGTGACCTCCTCAAAACAAAACCCAGACCAGGTGGTTTTCAACAAAGCCACCCAAATAATTCAGTGGACAGGAGACTTTCAACCCAGGCCATTGGGAAATAGGACATCCCATTTCCGACCCCTACCTCACGCCACACACAAAGGTGAATTTGAAATGGATCATAGACTAAACGTAAAAACTAAAACTATATTGTAAAGTTTGGAGAAGAAAAGGGGGAAAATCCTCAAACCAGAGGATCAACAAACGTGTCTTGGGACCCAAGATCATTAATTATAAAAGAAAAAATGGTCAATTAGAGTTCATCCAAAGGAGTAATTTATGCTTCTCATAGACACCATATGAAAATGAATAGACAATCACAGATGGAAAAAAATACTTGCAATACTTTATATGACAAAGGACTTATAGCATACACATATATTCTTACAAATCAGTAATTAAAAGATAACCAAGCCAGGCACGGTGCTGCATGCCTGTAATCCCAGTACTTAGGAGGCTGAGATGGGAGGATCACAGGATCCACACCAGCCTGAGCAACTTAGTAAGACCCTCAGCAATTTAGCAAGACCCTGTTTCAAAATATAAAATGGGGCTAGGGGTGTAGCTTAGAGGTAGAACACTCCTGGGAGGAGAAGGAGGAGGAAGAAGAGGAGGAGGACCACTTCCATGAGCACCTTCTGAGTCCTGCCTAGCTCTGTGCAGGTGCTGTTACACATTTCAAGGGTCTTAGCCTCCTCAACTCCTCTCCAAAACATTATGCCCATTTTACAGTTGAGGAAACTGAGGCTCAGGAATGCAAGCAGTTTTCTCAGCATCAACCACATCCGCCTGGCTCCCAGTGCAGGCCTCTCGCCCTGCCGGCCGCTTTCCCTGCATGAACGGCGGGTGCTGGGCCGGGCCACCGTCACTGGTGCCGACTCTCTCTCTTTCTCTCCTGCAGCAACTAAACCATCCGAACATCATCAAGTACCTGGACTCCTTTATCGAGGACAACGAGCTGAACATCGTGCTGGAGCTGGCTGACGCCGGTGACCTCTCGCAGATGATCAAGGTCAGGGTGCCCGGCCGGCCGGGGGGGAGAGGCTGGCCGCGTCACACGGGCAGGCCCAGCGCCGTGTCTGGCTTTCCACTGTGCATCTCACGCCCCTGGGGACCGGTGCTCAGGCCTCCTGGTCTCTCCCAGGGCCCGAGGGTCTAGAACCTGGGACCATGCAGCTCTGTTGATCAGCCACACACCTGCACTGAGCACGCTCATTCACCCGAGTCCAGTGCTATGCCCAGCAAAGCTCAGAGAGGCGTAGTCTCCTGCCCGGGACAGCACAGCCTCTGAGGGAGGAGCCCAGGCCCACCGCCCCGCTCCCGGCTCCTCCCTCCTCACTTCCCCGAAGGCCCCTGCTGGGGTCCCCCACCCCTGAACCCACTCTGCCTCGAGCCCCACCCCCACCCCCACTGGAAACAGGGCAGACAGGATTCGCTGCCTTCCCGGCAGGCGCTGGGGACCAGCGATCGTTCCGCACTTGCTCTTCTGAAATTTGGCCCCTAGGAATACGGCGTGGCTGGGAAGTGGCGTTCCTCGAGCTGTTATCGCCTGCTCTTATATTCTCGTTGACATATTAATGCATGTGCAGGGATGCCAATCCCCACCCCGATCCCTGGTGGGGACAGATGTGCTCTGTCACGCGCAAGCCCACCTCGCCCGCTTCTTCCTGTGGTGCTCCCTCCCTGAGCACACCCATCACCCTCCCGCCACGGGCAGCCCGGCCTCCACCTGGGTGCTCCTGGCGGGGCTGTGCCCACGGGGAGCCTGAATTCTAATAGGAAGGCAGACCCGTGAACAGGCCGGCGCAGGGCTAGGGAAGTCAGGGAAAGCCTGCCGGGGGAGGTGACCCCGAGCCCAGACCCAAGGGCACACGGGAGTGGAGAGGCAGAAACAGCGAAACAGCGATGAGAGAGCCGGAGGGGCTGGACACTCTCTGGTCCCACAGGAGCCTCAGGCGAGGTCGGGTTACACAAGCCTCTGGTCCAGGCTCGATTCAGGACCCAGCCAGACGTAGTGGTGCATCCCCGTAATCTCAGCCCTTGGAGGCTGAGATGAGAGGCTTGCAGGTTGGAGGCTAGCCTCAGGACTGTGCTGTGCCCTGGGGCCAGAGACTCCCTGACTTGTGGCGAACCTTGTGTTCTGGACCAAAGGACGGGTGTGAGTGGAGGGAAGGCGGGACGGGGATGGAGGAGGGGCCAGAGGTGGAGAGACCCTTCCCCACCGTCCCCTGCAACCTCCAACCCCATGGACCCAGGCCCCTTGTGGGTGCATGGAGGGGGGCTGCAGGCAGACAGCGGGTGAGGGGATGGCTGCAGGTCCCTTCCTTCCCTGACACTCAGGGTCCACCCCCGTGGGGACCACAGGCTGGTGCCAGCTCCTCCTTCCGGCTGAAGGAGAGGGGGTGTGCCTGGACATCCAGCCTCCTCTTCACCCCATGCTTCTCCAGGGTCACCCCCTACTCAGGGTTCCCTCCGGCCACAAGCCCAGCAGGACTGAGGCGTAGCTGGGCTTCCGTCCTCCTCGATGGCCGGTTCCCCCTGTAACTCCCAGCTCTGCCACCTTCCCCTGTGCCAGCCACGGGCCTCACCTGCAGAGCCCGGCCATCGAAACAGGCGGGCGGTGCCGAGACTCACCCCTGGGTGACCTCAGCAGGTCCCCATGCCTCAGTTCCTCATCGGCAGCATACCCAGCACAGTGCTTGCTGTGTCACAGGCCAGTCCCCAGCCCTTCCGGCTCTCCAGCTAACTCTGGTTTTGGAGGGGACCTGGCAGGGCCCCAGCCCTGGGTGACACCACGGTTGTCCCATCAGCGGGGCCCGTGTCCCCAGGGCATGCAGGCTTGAGCCAAGGGAAGGCCGCCACAGCCCGCTGCCAGCGTTATTTACGAGGCATGGTGAAGCCGGGACTGCGCTCCGGAACTCACCAGAGACTCTGCGCCTTCCCGCTAAATGTCAGGCTGCGCTTAGAGGATGTGACATTTAGAAAATCACCACTCGGCTGCGCACGTTCCCGCGTAAACACTGTAATGAGGACTCAGTAACATCCCAGCGTAAATAACATCCAGCCGGGCCCGCCACGGGGCCGGGACAGCCCAGGCAGGGGGTCTCTGCGGAAGATCCTGGGGGGCTCTCCGTCGAGGCCAGGTGACTGCCCCCCTCTAGAGGTGTCCAGATTCAGATCCTACCTCCAGCTCTTTGGCTGGTTAACTTAGGGCCGGTTCCTGAACCTCTCTGAGCTCGGTTCCCCA
The DNA here is from genome assembly GCA_004027655.1 of Graphiurus murinus. Taxonomy (NCBI): domain Eukaryota; kingdom Metazoa; phylum Chordata; class Mammalia; order Rodentia; family Gliridae; genus Graphiurus; species Graphiurus murinus. The sequence goes on from PVLC010040495.1 coordinate 4,178, forward strand.
TCACAGGTCCCTGGTGTCGTGGGTGGGTGAGGGGCCAGGTTTTCTGGGCAGAGGCCTGGGGCTGAGCGGGACGGGAGCCTCACCCGGTGACCCTTGGTTCCCGTCCTCCCTGTCCGCTCATGGTAGGCGCTCGGCATGTCTGCTTCCTGGGCTGGGCAGGCGTCCTGGGCCAGCTCCTGTCCCCCCTGCACCAGAGCAGCTGCCTGACAAATGGGCCACAGTGTCACCTCTGGCCGCTTGGGGAAACAGAGGCTGCCGTGGAGGGAAAAGCCCAGAATGCAGACCAGTGCTCAGGTCACCGGTGTGTGGCCATTTCCCTGTACCACCAGCCTGCGACCTGCATCCCCCAAACCTTGACATCTAACAGTGGCCGAGGACCTGTTGCGGCCGCATCCTTCTAGAACCTTCTGTTACAGCTCCCTCAAGAGCAGCCTGGGTTTGGGGCTTGTTCTGGAGAATTGAATATGTTTTTCTAGGCAGTGAGGGAGACAGTGCCTGTTGAAGCCGAGGGTCCCTCTCAGGATGTCCAACCCACATCCTGGGGGTTCTTGCCATGTTTGTTAACAATCATGTTGCATTGAGATTCTCTGGCTCCAGGAGGCGGGGGCGGCTGAGATCTCACCTGTCTTGGGTGTCCTCCTCCTGGGCCACGCCAGGCTTGCTCACGCCCGTCCATTCCCGAGAGGCACTTGCTGACAGAGGCCCTTCACGGGGGACCCTGCACTGGGCCAGGCCCCATGCCCATGGACCTCGATTTGGCTGGGGCCAAGCACCCACAGCCTGTGGGGAAAGCACAGGGCAGCGCCCTGAGGCCACCCGCCCTGACGCCTGCTCAGCCAGGCCTGTGCGTCTGTCTCCCCACCACAGTACTTTAAGAAGCAGAAGCGGCTCATTCCGGAGAGGACCGTGTGGAAGTACTTCGTGCAGCTGTGCAGCGCCGTGGAGCACATGCACTCCCGCCGGGTCATGCACCGGGGTACGTGCCAGCTTCATAATCCCTCCATTCACGCCGCCTGCTATCTAGGATGTCTCCTGTGGGGGGCGCTGTCCCAGGCTGCCTCCCTGAGTGCCTCCTCATCTGTCACACAGATTTGCACGCAGCGCCTGCTGTGTGCTAGGCACTTGTCTAGGCACAGGGATTCTGCTGAAAAAAGGAGACAGCACAGATATCCCTGCCCTCCTGGACCTCCCGGCAGTAGATGAAGCCGGTCAAGTTAGACCTGTTTTACAGCTGAGGAAAATGAGGCTCCGGGAGAGATGGTAGATTTTCTGAGGTCACACAGCGGGTGTTGGGCAGAGCCAGGGAGGCCTCCCAGAGGAGGAGACTTTGTGGGCTTTGGCATCTTAGCAGGAGTTGGCCTGCCCTCAGGGAGCAGGACCTAGGGCCAGGCCCGCCCATACCCTCCCTAGAAGCCCTCATCCAGCCACCAAGCCTCACCAGTCCCTTCTCCTTCCCCGCAGACATCAAGCCGGCCAACGTGTTCATTACAGCCACCGGCATCGTGAAGCTCGGAGACCTCGGGCTCGGCCGCTTCTTCAGCTCTGAGACCACTGCGGCCCACTCCCTAGGTGAGGGGCCTGGGCGGCCATGTGGGAGGTGTGCGTCCTCCCCGGGGCCTCTGGTGGGTCTGTGCATGAGCCCAGAGTTTACTCGACCTGTCAGGCGTTTCCCAGAGGGGGTAAACTGAGGCTGAGGGGCCCTTGTGTTGCCTCTGGGAAACGCCGCTGAGCTGCTGAGTGGGGCGCCTGGTGGCCTGGTCATCATCGCTTGTCTTTCCTTCACGGTGCACCGTTCCACCCAGCACTGTCCCTCTTGGGCTGGACATCTGAGCTCTTCGCCTTTCTTGGTTCTTGAACAGGCAGTTTCGTTGCTAATGGGCCAGCTGCTCACTGAGGAGGAGGTGACCTCGTAGCAGGATTGTGGAGGGCGACCAGGAGCTGGAAGGACAGGGAGGAGACCAGGGCCAGGAAGAAGGGAACTGGGGACCGCTGTGTGAGGCCGAGCAGGCGGCTGGCCATGGCGGGGAGCAGGGTCATCGGGTGAGGCCCTGAATGTCGTGTTCAGAGCTCTGGAGCGGTCCCGGGAGCATGGCGGGCCCTGAGGGGCCAGACGCAGGAGGAGACTTGGTCAGATGTGTCTCAGGTCAGGCGCAGCCATGGTGAGCTTCAGAATCCATGTGCCCAGTGTGTAAGGAAGTGGGAAACTTGGAATGATGACGACGGAGAAGTTTCTGATTAATTAGAAGGTAGGAAACAGGGCACCCCCAATGGAATGCGGAAACAGGGTCTCCTGTGTGCTACAATGAGGGTTCACCAGGGCCGCCCTGGGGGGATGTTTTGCAGAGACCTGTGGGGTAGGCAGGGCCCCCACCACCCCCAGAGACTTGGCAATTTAGCGAGGCCTTCTGCAACTTTAGTGAGACCCTGTTTCAAGAAATAAAATCGAGTCGGGGGCTCCAAAGGGGGGAGGGATGTGTGAGGACTGTCTCGGGAGCTTGGGTTCCTCCGTGCACCCCCAAGCATCAAGCCCCGCGGAGCTTCCTTTCTGCAGAGGAGGAGTCTTGAAACCCAGGAAGCTTGATGGACTTCTTTTCTTTTCTTTTGGTACCAGGGGCTGAACCCAGGGGCATTCTACCTCCGAGCTACACCCCCAGGCTTTTTTTTAGTCTTTATTTTGAAACAGGGTCTCAGTAAGTTGTTGAGGGCCTCACTAATTAGCTGAGGCTGGCTGCAAACCTGCGATCCTCCTGTCTCAGCCTCCCAAGTACTGGGATTACAAGCATGCACCACCACGCCTGGCTCTTCTTTTTTCTATAGGCCAGGACTTGAATGAGGGCCTCTTCTGCTGGAGCCTTCCCTCCTAGAAGGCCAGGGCTGGGGCCTGGGAAGGTAACTTTGGAGCCTCCATCCGGGAACCTGGGCAGAGGCCTCTCCATGCTGGAGGGCACCCTTGTCTTTCCGGGTCCCCTCAGACGCTTCTCTTGTGAAGAAGTGTTTCAATCAGTTTAGGACTGTTACCTGGCTGGGTGTGTTTGTGGTACTGGGGATGGAACCCTGGGTCTCTCGTGTACTGATCAAGGGTGCTACCACAGAGCTGCACTCCCACCCCCCCAGCCCTGTTGAGAGTTTCGCAGAGGCCAGAACACGATAGGGAAACTGTCAGCGAAGAGCGCCGGCCGCTGCCTCCTGGGCCCGTCAGTCAGGCCGAGCCTGCGCTGCCCCGCTGCCTGCCGAGGAGACGGCGGCGCTCGTCAGAGCTGGTTAGGATCGCGTTGTTAGGGATGGCGGAGATCCCGTCTCCTCCACGCTGTGATTTTATCCACTTGGACTGGTGCACTTATTATATTAATGAGAAGGAATTGGAACTTGGGGAAAGGCCGCCCCCCCTGAGCCAGGCTCTTCCCCAGGCCTCCGAGCAGCCAACGGGGCCTTGTGATGGGCACAAGGAGCCCTCCCGGGGCCTGCCCCCGCTCTGGGCCACGTGCCCAGGTCCAGGAAACTCCGCTGGGCTGAGGCCTGCACAGGGCCCCGTGGGGGCCTGCTCTCAAGCTCTCAGAACCAGGCACCTTCTGCACCTCCATGAAGGTGACCACGCAGAGTCTCTGACGTGGGAAAGATGCCCTTCCACAGCCAGGTTCTGCCGACAGCCAACTTGTTCACACATTTGGGCTAGAGAGTGAGCTCAGCTGGGCGTGGTGGCACACGCTTGTAATCCCAGCATTTGGGAGGCTGAGACCGGAGGATCCGGGTTCGCGGCCAGCCTCAGCTACCTAGTGAGGCATTCCGTAACTTAGTTAGACCCTGTTTCAAAATAAAGAATAAAAAAATAGGGCTGGGGGTATAGCTCAGAGATAGAATGCCCCTGAGTTCAGTACCACAAAAAAAAAAAAAAAAAAAGAGAGAGTGAGCTCATGGCCACAGCATTGCAACTCAAGGAGGTCCAGGGCAGGACCACTGCACACCTGCATGCAGGTATGAATTATGCTTCCAGATGTCTAATGCACACCTACTATGTGAGGATACCGGGTGGCAGCCATGTTGCCCTGGCAACCACCTCATTTCCCAAGGCTGCTGACCCCGGAGCTGGGCTTATGCAAATCCTGTCTCCTCGCCCCCCTCCATGGCCCCTCCCCGCCTCTGTATTTGCTAACACGAGGCTGGCATGAAAGGGCATTAGTCAGTGCCATGGTCGGGCTGACAGGTGCGGTACCCAGCGGTGGCAGAGCGGCTGCCTCGGTGTCAGGAATTGGAGCCGTAATTAGAGCGCGGAACAGAATGAGCGTCAGACGAATTACCAGGCAGCAGATCATATTTGTCAGGAAGGATTGCATACATAAAAATTAAGTGACAGTACACGCCGGCATAATGAAAGAAAAATGAAAGATTTGCCTATACACAGCTCACAAGCTACAAGCAAGTGTCTCGCTCCGAGCAATGCAGCAGCTGCAAGACAAATCGTGGGGCCGGAGAGCAGGCCGGCTCGCTCGCAGCGGTGACAGGGCGGTGCGGGCTGCCATCGGGTGGGGAGCGGCCGGTGCCACAGGGCCTGCCCGGGCTCGGGAGCAGGGCCCATGGGGCGCCCCACCGGGTACTGCGGCCGCTGAGCCGGTCGCAAGGTGGACATCCTTTCCTGCTTCCTGAGCCAACTTCCCCAGAATGGGTGTAGGGGACTTTAGCTTTCCCTGCGTCCAGGGACAGGCAGGTAGTCCCGGGTGGCCTGGGGAGGGGACAGTGGAGCCCGTTCTTGGGACCTCTGGGCCCCGTAACTGCGCGGAGTCTCACAGGGTCCACTCTGCTGGGGTCCAGGCCGCGTCAGAGCCCCCTTTCCTGCTGTACTGCACTCACTGCAAAGGCGAGTCAGTGAGGAAGATGAGGCTTTAAAAGTATTTTTTAAACATTTTGCTTTTTTTTTGCATAAAACTCAAATTTTTTATGTGTTTTTATTGGTGCATTATGGTCTCACATCGTCATGTAAATCATGTTGACATTGACATACATGCACACAGCGCTCGGTCCCCCCACCTCCCCGTCTCCCGTGACCCAGACAGATTGAATTTGGGATTTTCACAGACGTACGCACCGGCGATGTTAGTATTTCCAATAATGAACCTCAGTCTTCCCCCTCCACATTTTGCTTTTTAAAATGAAATTATCACAACCAGGCTTTTCGTCTCCATTTTATGGGTGAGGAATGGGGGCTGAGAGGTGAGGCCAGGCACCCGTGGCCACTGCAGGCGGTGCTGGGGCTCACAAGGAGTCCCTTGCCTCCAGGTCAACTTCTCCCGGCAGCAGCCCGGGGGCAGGAGGTAGGCTCAGGTAGTGGCTGAGAGACTCCCAGAGGGCATGCCCCGAGGTGCGGGGTCTCACGCGGAGGGGCCGCAGGGTTGTGCGGACTCCGGGCTCATACTAGCCCCGAGGGGACGGGGGGGCCTCCTCCTTGTCAGGCGCTGGTGTTGCCGGCATGTGACCATGCCTGCGGTGTCTGCTCTGGGCTTGGCCTTCGTAGGGACACAGCCCTGCGCGGCCAGACACCCCTGGGACGTCGGTCAGTGAGGCCTGGCAGATGGGTCCCTGGGCCTCCTCTTGCCCCCGCCCCACCCAACAGCACAGGGTGCTTGGGGACAATCCTCTCTGTCCCTTTGACCCAGGAAACCCGTGTCAGCAGGCAGATCACAGGCCTGCGTTCCCGTGCTTCTGAAGCAGACTCCTGGGTGGAGGTCATGGGAGGTCACCCGTGGCCGGCTCCCTGCCACCTTCCTGGCATGCTCAGGGGACACACAAAGTGTAAGCGCATTCATTGAGTCACTCATTCGTTCATTCAGCAAGGATTTGTGCCAGGCCCAGGCTGTTCCCCAGGAGGGCCGGCTCGGCCGCTGTCCTTGGGGAGCCGACAGTCTGGGGTGGGAGGGGGGTGGGGGGAGGTCCATGCAGCTTTCACCAGAACCAAACACTGTTCTAATCACCACTTTCCCTCTCCTGGAGACAGACGAGGCTGCACAGGCTGGAGGGAGGACCTTCTGTGTTTCCCTACGGGGAAACTGAGGCAGGCTTTACTGTCTCAGCTGGGGGGCAGCTGGTCAAACTGAGGCTCTAGGATTCGGGCTCCAGCCTGGGGCTGGACCCATCTCTCCAGCTGTTTTCAAATGTGCCATTTGGGGAAGGGGGCAGCGCAGACCCACCAGCCTCTCCTTCAAGCGGAATCTGCCTTTTTCATATCTAATGAACATGTTTCAAACACTTGGAGCATTTCAAAACACCACCAAGTTTGTTTTGACAGGAGTGGCGCATCTCGGAGAAGCGGCCTCTTTAATCAGCCTCCCCTTTGAGGTCCCGCATCCTCCTCTGATATCTGCTGGGTTTGAAATCGCTAGTTTTCAGTAAAGACGGCATGGTCAGGGTTTGTGAGGCGTCCTTGCGTTCGTAGGCACAGCGTGTCTCCCACTGTGCGGGGGACACCCCGGCCGAGCAGGGCGGCTCAGCGGGAGGCGGCCATGCTGCCCATGAGATCCCCTGGGGGGCCCTGTCCGGGGAGACACCACCGCCCGCCCGCCAGTCTCCCCCAGTCTCCCCCAGGGCCCAGGCGCATCCTCCGGTGGCCCGCTGTGAGCTCCGATTGCTTTGAAGCCTTCTGTTTCATCTTTAAAACTCATGCAAGTGTGCGGCGTGTTCCGTCACGCCCGAGCATCTGTTTTGGTAGAAAATCCAGGTCTTCGTGACTTACTCCCAGATAAGCTGGTGCTACAGGGAGAGGTGCAGCCTTCACCCTTGCGGCTTCCCACGCCCCCTGGGGAGGCAGAGAACCCCACCTTTAAGATACATGGACCAAGGGGAAGCAGCCCCTCCAGCAGGTCAGGAGCCAAGCCTCCCTCAGTTAACGTAATCCTCGGTTCACTGGGTTTGGGTAGAGCTTGACCCACATCGGAGAGGCGGAGCAGTGGGGGCCGAGCCAGCGGTCCCCTGACTGTGGATGTGGCCGAGCTCCCAGAGCTCCTGAGAGGCGAGGGTGCCCGGGTCCACCAGGACACTGATCCCACAGGCCTGGGGCAGGGCTGGGGACCCAGATGTTTAATAAGCCTCCCAGGTGGCTGGCGCCAGTGACAGTCCAGCTGTGGATACACGTGGCCGCTGGCTCCCTCTGGACCCTGCCTGGCACAGCCAGCTCCTAGCTCCCAACGGGTCCCGCCAGCAAGGTGTCAGGCTCAGTCACCAGCCGACAGGTGGGTGGATAGAGAGATAGACAGGTGGATGGACGGACAGATGGCTAGATGGACAGATTAGTGAAGGGGGATGGATAGATGCACCCATTGATGGGCAGACAATGGGGAGATGGACGGACAGACAGACACACGGATAAATGGTGGACAGGAGGAAGAATGTGGCTCTGTATCTTAGAGGAAAGTTCCAAATGACACTGGGCCTTTCTCCTTACACCGGCAGAAACTTAGAAGCAGATAGAGCAGCGGCGGTGGCGGGCCGGGCAGCAGCGCCCCTAACCTTTCTCCCTCCACACCCCTGTACCCCGGGCTTTCACCACAGCCGGGCTGGGCAGGGAGCTGGGCACCGCGTGGGCCTCAGAGCCCAGCAGCGACAGGACAGAGGGACCAGAGGGACAGAACGGACGTCCAGGACAGGGCCCTTCATGGAGCTGCCCGGCAGAGGGAGGGATGAGCCCCAGAGAAGGAGGTCGCCCAGCCCAGCCCCGCGTCCCTCCTGCCCAGGGCCAGGCAGGGATAGAGGAGCCGAGAACACATCGGGTGGGAAGAGCCTCGGGGCCAGCCCGGCGTTCAGCCAGTGGGCACTCCTGGCCTCGCTGGGGCAGGACCTCCAGCCTCCACTCTGCCCCACCCTCTCCAGGGCTGTGTGGACCCCAGTACCCCACATCGGCCAAGTGGGCCCATCCGTCCAAGCACCCGGGGCTGGAATCCATGTACCTGTGTGCACAGCTTCCCTCTGTGACCCAGAAACTGGATTTCCCCCTGTGGTGCGACCGTCACATGCTGCCCGCCTCACTCAGCCACTCGTCTAGTTTTGCTGTCTCCTGACCAAAGGTGCCAGGTCAGGTGTTGCTCCTGGAAGTCCCAATAGCCCCAACACACACACACACACACACACACACGCACACGCACACGCACACACACACACACACACACACACACACACACACGTTAACCGACAGACGGCACCTCTTTTTGCTGAAGGACTTTAGCCTCTGGTTCCAACCAAACAGTATGCATGTCGGGTGGCCGTTCCTCTAGAGCATGGCTTCAACTGATGGCTGCTGTCCTTTTCTAGGTTTTAAAGATCGTGTAAAGGCCGTCCCTCTGGGGCAGCCGTCAGTTCCATAGTTAAGCGGTGCATTAGGCTGCAAGGAAGAAGCATCAACACAGATGGCAGGATCGCAGAGTGCTCCTGGCTCAGTGACTCAGTGGACTCTCCGGGGTGCCCTCCGAGCTTTCCTGTGCAGGGTACTGAGACACTTAGGCAAAGGAGGTTCTGTCCCCAGGAGGCCCACAGCCCAGAGCAGAGGTTTCCAGCACCATCCACAGCCTCTCCTTATGGTGTGAGAGTTTTTCATCCTTCTCCAAGAAGATGAAAAAAAACAAGATAATAACATGTTCAGAAAGTTACACTTTTCAACAGGCGCTGTCCTTGGCTTTGAGGTTATGGGTTGTCTACTTCTTCTAGTGTTAAACTCTGTTTTTATTTTAAATAATAGTATCACTAAGTGGTAGTTGGGGATTTTGTGTGGATATAACTTTTTAAAAATTTAAAATAAACATTTTCCACTTAGAGGAGGAGTGATTTGCCCAGGCTCATTCTGTGAGTTGGTAGGAAACTGTATTTTTCCCCAAATGTCTTTTGCTAGCGAAACACTGAAGCCTGGGCCCTTGCTGTCTCAGTTCAGCCCCCCGAGTGGCCCGTCTCCTCCCAGGGCCCCAGGGTTTCCGGGGTGCAGGGCCACATCTCGGGCACAGCCTCTGTCACGCTGGATTCCAGCCCCCTGCACAGCTCCCGTACAGCAGCAGCCTCTGCCATGTGACCTGGTGTCTCCAGCCAGTGAAAATGCTCTCCATGCAGCAAACTTGAAAGTCTGGTCCCTGAGCCGGGCGAGGTGGCGCACGCTTGTAATCCCAGTAATTGGGAGGCTGAGACTGGAGGATCCGGGTTCGCGGCCAGATTCAGCTGCTTAGTGAGGCCCGCTACAACTTAGTGAGATCCTGTTTCAAATAAAGAATAAAAATTGGGCTGGGGGTGTAGCTCGGAGGTAGAATGCCCCTGGGTTCAATCCCCAGTACCACAAAAAAAAAATAATAATAAATAAAAGTCTGGTCCCAGCTGGGATCAGTGGCACGTGCCTGTAATCCCAGTACTTGGAAGGCTGAGGCAGGAGGATTGCA